>JBBPOM010000748.1:0-18908 GCA_038091455.1 Leccinum uliginosum | reverse complement strand
TCGAGAACAATGAAGATCCGATACTAGGTGTTCAACTTGGTCAGCCGATTCAGTCTCTATCCGACCGACTAATTGTTTTTCATTGCCTTTCTAGTCGAGGAAATCCTATTCCAAACAGAGCATGATGCGGTATAGTACGGGCTCCCGAAGTTCTCGAACACGATCAGGTTTCTGGCCGTGTTGGCGCTGAGCAGCTGTAACCTTCTTCCAGGTCACATCTTTCCCGTCATTTCCCTTCATTTGAGGCCCGGGTGCGTAATGTTGACCTGCAACATTTCCACTTACAGGGCACTAGACCGACCGGAACCACGAAGAGATCCCTTAATTTTCGATCCCACCGGCGATCCATCCTTCGGATAATACCATCCTTGTCGTGGCACCCTGCGCCGGATGGTCGGGCATGCGCAGATCCTGACAGAGTTCTGCAAGCTGTTCGAGCTCGCAGGCTCGGTGTTGTTCGGGCGCTGCGGACCCGGGCGCTTTCGACGGGGTATATGGCGGCGGATGGGGCGGGGTAGAGGATGTGGCGTTGGGGGATGCCATGCTGGAAGGTCACGACGCGGGAGCGGGTCATTGGTACGGGATAAGTTCGACGAAAGATTTTTGAGGGCGAGAACCGTGCTGGCGGGTGTCGCTTTGTTTTGAATGAAAGTCGGTGTTGACTACTCGGGGATAGGTTGAAGCGGACCACGCCTAACTTGAACATTGCGACCAGGAAAGAGTCATCGAGCCAGCCAGTTATGGACAAATTGTCCTTGTTATCGGCAAGAAAAAGCGCCGCCTGGGACGGACAGACATTTTGTTTACCGCCTTGTGTGGAACAGTTGTACAGTTGCACAGTTGCACAGTATCTCCGGCTAACAACTTGAGCAGGTATATAAGGACTATGGTACGGCTTCTGTGAACCCTCACAGTGATTTCACTTCTTTCACTTCTTTCAGTTGGCACTTCATCTCCTTCCCTATGCCCAGTGAATTTTCCAACCGCAGTACCTCTGAATCGCCAACAAATCCAAACAAACGTCCCCATGCAAACGCTTTGGAGTTGGGGCCCAGGAAGAGACCGTACGTAGTTTCTGGGAATCCTATTGCCGACCTCAATGCTTCAGTAGCACAACGCAAGATCCTCTTGTGCACCATGGGCGCCACTTCGGTCGTGTCGTGCATGCCTTCTGTAATGTCCAAACGCTCATTACGAATGGCATTGCAATGCTTGGCGAGAACGAAATCGAAAATTTGGAATCATTTACCACACAGTAAGTCCGGTATCTTTGGAACCTCGTCCTCAAGCTTAGCCGCGTACCTCATTTTTGTTTCAGGGAACGCAAGGAGTTTGCGGCATTCCGTGAGCTTCTGCGGTTGGTATCCGGCTTAGAAGCTCGCATCATGCAGTCTGCTGAAGATGAAATCATACTGATTGCTGACCTTGTGAGTATACTCCGCCACCAAAGTACCTGGGTCGTTGACGTACTATGTGATTTACTTTAGATCCAAAAGGGATCTAACGGTGCAAGAGCCGACGATACCAAGGGAATGAAAAGCGCCGTCATTGATTGGATCACGCCAAAGGGCCAATCCCTGAATCCCCACATACCGCGCAATGTGAAATCCGGGCGTGGCTTCAACCATGAGCGCACCGGTGCCCTTCTTTGCCCGGCGGGCCTTGACTGGGCAAATTCCGAGTGAGTGGCCAATATAAAATCAGTGATGACCCCTTACCAGTTGCAGTGTCAGGTCCAAGCTGATCACGGGGCAGATCCAGCCCGTTGGGGATCAGTGGCCCGTCTTTTTGTATGCAAACTATACATATGATGTGGAGGATCCATGGAATGGCCTCCTTCGAAGTGGCCTCTTGGTTTCGGTAGAGTCCAAGCTTCCCTTCGATGACTCTAGTGCTCACTTTATTTTAGGCATATAAGCATGTATTTACTTCACCAAGTTCCGTGGATCAAGAACCCAGGGCCACAAGATCTGGTAATGCACGCATTCACGGAATGCAAAGTGTCACAAAGGCATCCATTGCTTACGTCGCAACCCAGGTAACACCTGACAACTTTCTCAGTTGTTCTTTTATCTCAGTTCTTTTATTAATCCGTTGCTCACAGGCCCGTTTTGCGCTGACTTCCGCACAAGTATTCTCCCGCACTGATCATGTGACAGATTCTGAACGGTTCTACAACTCCATCCTTGAAATACTCGATGACCCCGAGGAAAGGGAAGAAGTCGATCAACTTATTACTTGGTGGAACAGGTGAGCTTCCCGGAGATCTTTGAGGCTCAACTTCGATTCCTGATACCATCTCAGGCAAATTTTTCCGCTGTATGTTGACGCCGAACGCTTGCCATCGAAGGATAGCGCCTTGGCACGGATCAGGCAAAAACGCGCGGAGTATCGAGCGCTTGGGGAATCCGTTGTCAGGACATCGACTGTGTAGATAGTACTAGGAAGTAGTTATCCGTCCCAAGTAAGCTCCAGAAACTGCAATGATACATTGTCGGAGCTCGTCACATCTGCCTGTCTGACCCTTTTGAACACATGTACCATATTATAGCTGCGATCATGGACGTAATTCGTCGTGTCTGTCGGTGTGCCGCTTTTGTGTCATATCTGCCCACCTGACGCCTCGGAAAATGTGTACCGTGGCCGCCAGCGGCTGCAACAAGAGACGGAAATCGTCATTTCAGTCGGTTTGATACTTATGGACATACGTACCACGGCCACCGGCGACTGCAACGAGAGACGGAAATTGACATTTCAGTCCGTCTGGTACCTGTGAACATACGTACCGTACGTTGTGATGACAGACAGATTTTGTCGTATTCGTCTGGGTGTTTCTTTCGAACATAAGTACCATAGCCACCAGCGACTGCAACGAGAGACGGAAATCGTCATTTCACTCCATCTGGTACTGGCGAACATACATACCTTATGTTGTGGTAACAGACAGAGTTTGTCGTGTCCGTCTGGGTGTTATTTTTGAACGTACGTACCATGGCAACCAGCGACTGCAACGAGAGACGGAAATCGTCATCTCAGTCCGTCTGGTACTGGTGAACATACATACCTTATGTTGTGGTGACAGACAGAGTTTGTCGTGTTTGTCTGGGTGTCGCTTTCGAACATACGTACCAGCGACTGCAACGAGAGACAGAAATCATCATTTCAGTCCGTCTGATCTTTGTGAACATATGTACCGTACATTGCGATGACAGACAGAGTTTGTCTTGTCCGATCTGGGTGTTTCTTTCGAACATACGTACCATAGCCGCCAGCGACTGCAACGAGAGATGGGAATTGTCATGTCAACCCGTCTGATACATTTGAACATACGTACAATACATTGTAATGACAGACATAGTTGTTCATGTCTGTCAGCACACCAGTTTTGACCATATGTGTCTTGGGCTATGACGGATGACAAATATTGTCAGTATCTGCCTACCCGTTAGGTTTCAACTTTGCACATAGCTGCCTGCCACTTTTGGACAGATATCACATGACTGCCAGTGGTTAGCAGCCATTGACAACTTGACAAAGACAGAGGGTGAATTTCAGGCTTGTTAGCTCCGCCCATTTTCTTTCTTTGTAGATATAGAGATAACCCTCTGAGAAATCTTATCATTGATGTTACAAGTTTTCTACATGCAACAATATGTTTGTCTCTTCACATGCTTGCCAACACTCCCTGTAGCTACATTCTTTGATCAGTGTTTTGATCATACTGATATAAAAAGGTATTGTAGGTACCAAATACAATGTCATATACAGCTATCTCAGAGTCTCATGGTTTTCCTGATTAGTAGCTGGTTGCCACTGGCAGATGGGCCCGGGCCAATATGAATATGGCCTGTCAAAAAAAAAAAAGGATATCGCGCACGATGAGTCCCAATATATGGCATTACACGTGCACAAAAATTCTCACCGCATTTCGCGCTGCGCCCATTGCACGCGTACCACTTTATTGGAAGTAACTTAAAGTCGCTTTTGAAAAGTGTCCGAATCGCGTAACAATAGTGTCTTAATGAATGGAAAACAGTGGCTACGAGATTAAGTAATATCGTAGCGGGGCATGCGCCAAGTCCCCGACTCCAACTACTTAGGCACTGTCTGGCAGAATTGGAAGTAAGAACAAGTACTTCGCAACTTGTCACGAAGGAAGGAATGCCCGAAAAAGGTATGCCGGAGAGAACGGATGTTGCATGATACGCTAGTTCGCTCATCGAACGCGCCACAACTGGAACTGAGCCCAAGCATGAGCGTCATGCCATGCTTTGAGGGACGGACGTGAGGTCGAACTTCAAGCCTATCCAGTTATGTGCATGAGACATCCCTTGAGATTGACAAGTTGCCACGTCAGAGTCAATATCGGAGTGAAGATTCGACTCTCTGGGCATTCGGTGAGCTAGCGGCCCCATCGAGGCAGCCGTTGCCAGTGAGCTTACGGATTTGAATCGATGCCAACGATGATGTTACTAGCAGTGTGCACACTACTGTCATGCGCACGCTGTGGCGACTTCTTGAAACTGGGAACGTCAGCTGCCATCAAACCTACGTCAAGCTAGTGCTCCTTCTAGCACTGGTTTCTACATTGGGTAGCATGGAGGGCTGGAGGATAATCGTCACCGATCGAGAGGCGCTTGACTTGTCACAGTCAGATTGAAGTACGACCAACTTCCGCGTCCCCCCCTTCCAATACGATGCAGCATAGCTGGCAGATCCGACTCGGATAACTTCGCGCGCGCCAAGTCTCCTTCTTGGACAGGAATCCGCTCTGTCATCCAACTTGATCCGCATCAGCTCGGTTCGTCCCATGTAAGTGTTTGGAACTACATACGTCTGCAAACCATGATGAGAAATGAGTGTTCGCGTACGAAGAAGGCCATGACTTCATCCGACGTCGATAAGGTCTACTTCTTATTCTCCGACCTCCGAGGGGCGCACAGTCGGAGGCTGTGCGGTGGAACGAACTTGTATACCACTCACTTTTCATCCGCATCGTCGCCTTATCTTTCCAGTTTGACCTGACTACGTCAGAGACGATACTGCTGATATGAATATGAATGAGAAACACCGAACAATGGCGTCATTTGGCATACGCACGAAAGTCCGAATGTTGATAAACCAGATCTGCCTCCGCAAATCAGCGCTGCGAGGCTTGCCAACGTTGCCAGCTTATGACAGACCGGCAATCGCCCAATCAATCAGGCATTTGAACAAGTCGCAGGGTTCGGGGGGCGCGCCAAACGAACGATTACATATACGACGAAAGAGTGTGTGGTGTCGCGCCCTATCTGTGGGCCAGTGCAGGTCGCACGAATGTACATGGTGTCTCAGCTCGCGGAAGACAGCAAGCTAAACAGGTGATAATTCAATTCTTTGTCTGGTTTCCGGGCCGTACGTAGGCTGAGTGTCTCACCAATGTTTGATTTACGGCGTGTCCTGGGATCATCATCACTCATCTCCTTAAACGGAGGGACCCATTCCCATGCCAGCTGCCAGACCTTCACTATCAACGAAAGTCTTTGAGCCACAAGGGGTTGGATTGAACGTCACGGAAAGCAACCCAGAAATGAGGGCAAGGCGTCAGTGAGGGACGAGATCCACCGCTTTGGACGTTGAGTATGGCGAATGTCGTGGTTACATCCAACCACTCTGGTTCACGGCAGCGTTGGTAGCGTGGGGAAGTGCATCCAGAATGCTATGGAGTGGGAGTAGCAAGGAATCACATAGTGATAATCAACCACGCACAAACGCCAACCATGGGCCTTTTTTGAGCGCGGCTGTCTGGCTTTCCATACACATGTGGGGTGGCTTCTAAACGAAGACGTCAAGATAGGTAATGCAGGTGAATGAGCCATCTTAGACGGACCGAATTAGTGACCCAGTGGCGGTTTGGCAGACGGCAGAGGAACTTGAAGTACTCGGAGTGCTAGGCCGATGTTATGAAAGTTTATCCTGTGTTATTAGGCTTGGACACCTGGCAGCGCAGGAAGTGCCATCGGAATAGCGAACGGAAATGACATGGACGGCTGAAGGGCAGTAGCCTCGGCTGTGGAACAATTGATGAGAAAACAGTGATGACGATGAGTGTTCGTGTAAAATTGGTCGGAAAAAAAATGAAGGGAGGCCGGGATATCGGGAGTAAGTCGGTTTCTGGAGTGGAATTGTGGAGAGCCCCTGGGCCTGGCCGAGCGTCGATCCGGTCGTATCGCAAAGTGTAGGGAGATGGAGAAGGGATAGCTTGCTCTGGAGATGTGCTATGCAGGAAAAGCAATGAACCGACGAGCCGGTTCAGGAGGTGTGGCAGCGCATTTTAGCATGACGCGGATCGGACAATTCAGCCTCTGTGCGATTTCGGAGGAAGCGTCGCCATTTACCGGACGTTGTTGTCAGCCATGTCCGTCAAGGTTTTGCCGTTGAAGGCAGCCTTAGGTTATTTTTTTTTTTTTGGACAAGCGTGGTTATTGCGTAGCAACTGACAAGTCTAGTCCTACACAATACGCTAAGGCGGCGTAAGTAGTTCATAGTCGAGAGAAATATATTCGAACACGTCTGGCTTTCCATAGATCGATACGCAGCAATCGTAGCTAAACTACTCTAGTACATGGTTAAAACGAACACAACAAGTAATATGTGCATATGTCATATGTGTAACAATTTGAGTAACCATACTGTTTCATATTTTCAACATATATAAACTGTTCATCGAGCGGAAATGGAAAAGAGTGGCGAAGCACTAGCGTGCAATCAGCCCACATGTGTTGGAACGGGATAAGGGAAGTCCTCACAGAGATTAACAGCGTGAACATCCAACCGTGGCTTCGTACAAGTAACCGCTTCTTGTGATGACCATCCGGCCATAACCGACTGCGTGTTCTGCGTGTTCAAGTCGTTTTCGCGCCTTCTCCGCCTGGTGTGTGTAGTATTGGACGCGAGCAACATTCCGACTTATTTCGCTGTTCAGCAGATTGCACTCGGCTAGACAGACATCATGGTCGGCTCTCAAAAGACGGAGTAGAGAGATCGCCTCGCTGGGAGACTCTGGAGTCGAGTGCAGCGAAGACGGCGAGCTACTGGGTGTCGTGGAGCTTCTGCTGTTTCAGCATGTTAGGACACCCAAAGATTCGACACACCTGATCGACAGCCGCCTTGAAGATGCTAAGTTATCTTGGCTGGAGCGCGACTCCATGGTTGTCGTTCGAGTATTTATTTTATGGACTAGGTTTCCGGCAAATACCGGCGGGTTAAGCTTCTTCCTCCACCTGAACATGGCGCATACAAGATGTCCTGGCTGTTGCAAAACGTTTCCTAACCATACGCGACTCCTCCAACATATGAATCAACCACGCGGTCGATGCGTTACCAGTCAGCTCCGTATTGAGTCTCGCGCAGTCTCATTCCCACATCTTGATCCCGATGGTAATTCTGAAGGCAACTGGACGGATACAAATTCGGATTGCGACTTGCAGGCCAATGACTTCGCTGAAGAAGCATTTGAACCAGTGGGCGACTGGATGGATACAGACTCGGGTTTCGAATTGCAGGTCAATGACTCCGCTGAAGAAGCATCTTCCGTGGAGGAACGTCAGGTTCGTCAACCGGTCACAGAGTTTTATCCCGGAGCTTCGGCAAACTTCGGACGGGGTCACACTTTCATGCAAACATTCGACGCTGATCAGTTCTCGTCGGAGCGCCAAGACAATCTATACTACCCATTTTCATCGAAACTCGAATGGAAGTTCGCTTCATGGCTCGCTAATTCAAATTTGAGCATGGCCGATATTGATGAGTGTCTTTCTCTAGATGCTGTGCGTTTCTCCACTAGTCCGCTACGAGTACTAACTCTGTAATTCCAGATCAAGACACTCCCTCTTTCATTCAGAACAGCTAAAGCACTTCGCAGGCTTATTGAATTGCTGCCGTCCGGGCCCCGGTGGAAGTATCAATCGATCAAGACCGAATCGCCTACAAAACGCGGCCTGCAACTGTTTTACCGGGACGCTATCGAATGCCTCCAACACCTAATCCACTCACCGTCAATCAACGGACAGATCGAATTTGTACCCAAGAAGATATATACCGCCGCTGATCGCATGGAGCGCATATACACCGAATGGCTCACGGGCGATCGAGCATGGGAACTGCAGGTACGCAGGAGTCCTCCTGAGGAGTAATGCAACCACTCACGCAGCATCCAGGACGCTCTACCTAATGGCGCGACCCTGCTTGGCGTCGTTCTTTCATCGGACAAGACTCATATCACCCAAGTCGGAAACCGTCAGGCCCACCCCCTGCTGATTAGTTTAGCCAATATCTCGGCCGATATTCGCAGGAAGGGGTCTACGAGATCGTACCTACTGCTCGCCCTACTACCCGTACCTAAATTCATTCACTCGAATTCGCGTCTACGTGGCGTACTAGGGGACCGTCTACTTCACCAAGTCATATCTATTGTCGTGAAGCCTCTCAAAAAAGCCGCAGAAGTGGGCCGTATGATGAGCGACCCTCTGGGGAATCTAAAGCATTGTTTCACCCCCATTGCTGCTTACATCGCTGACACCCCAGAGCAGCGTGTTGTCGCTTGTGTCACCAGCAACGCTTCAGCCGTCTCTATGGCCATCTCCGACCAATTCGGCGATTCCGTCCGTTGCGCTCCCCGCACTGCATCCAAAACTCGACATCGACTCATTGCGGTCCGAAGAAAGACGCGCGCTCCCACATTGTCGTCCTATTTTCAAGCCTGTCGAAAGTGGCAGCTCAATGGTGTCTCATCACCTTTCTGGCTCGACTGGGCCCTTGCTGAGCCTAGTTCCTTTATCACCCCCGAACCCTTGCATCAGTACTTTAAGATGTCTTGGGACCACGATCGAAAGTGGTGTTCCAGGATGTTGGGCGCAGATGAATTGGATTTCCGTTTTTCTCTTTTACAGACATGCACTGGATATAGGCATTTTCCAGATGGAATCACAACTCTCAAACAGACGTCAATGCGAGTGCATCGGGAGGTCCAACGATATATCGTTGGCGTTGTTGCAGGAGGCATTCCACGCGACGCTCTCGCTGCCATCCGGGCCTTAACTGATTTCCGGTATCGTTCTCAAGCACCTAGACTCACAGACACTGACATCGCCAAGTTGACATCGGATCTGCAAGAATTTCATAATAATAACTTGAAGGCTGTGCTCGTTGAGGCTGGCGCGCGCGGTTCACTAGATCATTGGAAGATTCCAAAATTGGAGATGATGCACGCAGTTGCACCGAGTATTTCAAGCATGGGCGCTTTGGGACAGTGGTCTGCAGATGTAACCGAGCACGCTCACATTGACGTTGTCAAGGATCCCGCCAGATCAGGAAACAACCAAAATTTCGACGCGCAAATATGTCGTTACTTGGATCGTCAAGAGAAATGTCGCCTCTTCATGCAGGCGACTACAATACGTGACCTCGACCTTCGTGGAGACCCAGATGAGTCGGATGTCTCCGATGGCGAAGAGGATCCTCCGAAGCGAAGAAAGATCACGGATTACTTTGAACGAACCGAGGCACTTCGTGCTGGTAACTTCCCAACTGCTCCTCGTCCATATCGGACATTCGCTTCGTCTACCACGGCCTTCCACCTCTCATCCAAACCAACACTGACAAACATGACTGTTGATAGCGCAGCAGAGTTGTATGAACTCCCTGACCTCAAGCCAGCCATAGCAGATTACCTGAACCACCACCATCCAAACTTCACTCACACAATCGGAGGAAGGCGACAATCTGCACAGGATTGCCAGTTACCTTTTTCCCGTATACAGATTTGGCATCAAATGCGCCTTCAACTCTATTCCAGTTACGACTCAGAGACATTGCTACCATCCCAGGGTCTCCACGCTTCTCCGGCCAGCGCAAAATGGCCATTCGGTCGCTATGACCATGTTATCATATCCAGTGACGGGAACAAGGAATGGCCGCGCAATGGCCTGCAAGGTTTGTTTCCTACGTGGCTTATGTTACTTCCGCTAATGTGTACTATTCGTAACAGGACACGAAGTGGTGCAGCTGCGCATTATCTTTAAGCCTATCTCGGATTCGCAATCACAGCCTCGCATGCCCAACATCTTTTTCGCGTATGTGCAACGTTTCGTCATCACGTCAGCAGATCCGTACGCAGGAATGCACGTGCTCAAGCGAGCACTGCGCAGCACTGGGCAGCGCGTCGGAGATATAATTCCTTTGTTCCAGATTCGTTCACCGGTTCATTTAATTCCACGCTTTGGCCAAGAGGCAGGCTCTCAACTTCGTTCGTGGTCGTCAAACGAACTTTCCTCTACGTTCTGGCTTAATAAGTACTGGTCAAAGGAGTCGTTCCATTGTTGCTCACCATAAAAATTCTTATTGTACTGATTGTAGTCATGCCATCATGCCACTCTGAAATTTCATAAATCGCCACAGCGTGTTTGGCATGAATCCCACTCCCCTCCTGCGTCCACATGCCACCAAAATTCCTCAGCGAGACGCCCAGAAAACTGAAAAGTGCCTCAATCCCTCGTCAAGTTAAGAATTTCGACCTCCCGAGTCTGCGGGAGAGTCTGCAATCCGAACTAAGCGACAGTATTTTCGACGAGGATACACTCCCCAGTAGTTATACTGGGGACATCATCGCAGATAGTTGGTTTCCGGACAGGATTTTACCGGTGATTCCCAATGCCGAATTGCTCGCCGCGCTGACGGGACCCGACGGGCAGCACCTATATGATACGTCGGCGAAACAATGGGATCCGCGGTATCTGCCGCCCATTTTGCAGAAAGTGACGCCCCAGGGGCGACCTAGACTTCCTCTAGGACAGGAGGAAAGAGAGCTCAGTACGTTCATGAGTACTGTTATGAAGGCTCTGATCCGCCTCTACGACGATGAGCATTCTTCGTCGTCCACCTCTGACTCAGAGGTGTCAACTCCCATCGACCCACCCTCTTCGAGTGCGGATTCCCCATCTACCTCTGGCGTACAAGAGTCAGAGGAGCCTTCTCCCATTGACCCACCGCCTTCGAGTGTGGATAATGCCACACCCGCCCCTACCAGCAACACATCTTTCCACCACCTTCCCTCATCTTCAGATTCGTGCACCACCCCTACTAATGCGTCTATATCATCCGCTCTTCGACGCAAGCAGGAGGTCTCCCCTCGACTTTGGTCTTCTTCGACAGCAACACAACCTTTGTCGGGTGGTGCCCCACTCAAACCCGATAGTGTATTGATACGCCAACCTGCACAAGGAGAGAGTCAGAAGCTGGACTGGGCAGACGTCCTCATGTTCGCGGAGCTCACCTCCAGACAACAGACCCTCAAACTTACGTCTCAAATCGAATCAAAAATGCTGGCAATATTCGAGGCCCAACCCTACCGGGCGTTCTCTTACTCGCTCTCCATACACGGTGGTCGGTATCGCTTGTGCATGTATGATCGTGCCGGCGGTGTATACTCCCGTTTGTACGACCTGCATGAATCACCCATTGCATTTCTCCGTATCCTCTCCGCTGCCGCGTTCGCTCCAACCTCCTGGTTGGGGATGGATGATACATTCGACTGCCGACTCCACCCTTTCATCTTCGTTGACGATACGAAATACCTCATCATGGCGAAGTGTTTTTCCAGCAGCCTTATTCGGGGTCGTGCCACGACTGTTTGGTTTGTCTCCAAGTCAGTTCCACCGGGCGATGAAAGCAACATCTTCGTTATCAAGGATTCTTGGGTGAATATTGAGCGCCAGTCGTTAGAAGAGGAGATTCTACACTTGTTGCAAGATGTTGAGTGCGTTCCGAGAGTGAAGAAGGCTTGGACCGTCCAACGGGACGGTCAGGATGACTCGACACTACTTCGCCGCCCAGCGGCTTTTACGTCACACTTCAAGCGGAAGTACGACCATCGCGTTCGTCGGCGACTCGTTCTTACACCTGCTGGGCGTCCCATCACGCATGCTGCAAGCCCCCTGGAAGTTGTCACTTGTCTGCTCGACCTTGTTCTGGGTAAGGATCATTTGTTTGTTGGCCTAATTTGGTTCCTGATCGATCGACAGCCCACAAGGAGATATGGCGTCGTCGTATCTTACATCGAGATATCAGCATCAACAATTCCATGATGTATGAGGAAGTACTCCCGGATGGAACCGTTAGGGTACGGGGTTTGCTAATCGATTTCGATTACGCAATTATGGTGGATAGATCGGATCGCGTAGTAGGACCTGGAGAACGCACGGTGAGTTTAGCCAGCTGAAATCGTCTTTACAACATTTAACGCAATTGAACAGGGTACTCTCCCGTTTGTAGCCATAGAGATTCTTCGCGCTGGCGACAATAAAATCGTGCAGCCCACATCAGCAAAACCAGAAGTTACTGTCCAGAGCTGTCCAGAGCTGTCCAGTATCATAGTTTCCATAGTGAGGGTCCATGTAGACAGCACTTTCATAGTGCTCATAGAGTGTCATAGTACTCCAATAGTGTCATGATAGTGTTAGTTCATATTGTTCAGTAGAAAAATGTGTCATTTAATGAAAAGAATTATTCTATGCTGGTTGTGCATGAGTTCCTTTCATAGTCTAATTTAAATCCAGACTTTGTTACAATGTAGTCAATTCCAACTCTTTTTCACATCATGTTTTAGAATCAAAGTCTTTGGTAATCTGGTAAGTCATGAAACTCCAAGAAGCATTGAAAGCCTACCATAGTATACCACAGTCTAGGTAAATCCAAATGTCTTTCATAATAAGCTTCAAAATGCAATCCTTTCACTACCTACTTAGTAATGAAAGCCGGAGTAAGTATTGATAATGATCATAGGGCAGGATGTTGTGTGAAGCCCTATGATATATTCTAGTATAATGAGATCTCACAGAATGAACACGAACGAAAAGTATATTGTGAAAAATACTGGAGATGTGGCAATGACATGTATCTAATGGAGATCAATCCCATAATCCTCATCATCACTTGTGTTCCCCTCTGAATCAACACCAGCTCCACCACCGGCACTGCCATGATGTGATCAGTAGGTAAGACAATCCGAAATGAGAAAGAACATACATGCCCGTCCGTGCAATTTCATGGCACATTCGTTCAAGCTTGTTGCTATGCAAGTCATTTGCCTCAAGCTTCACAATGAGCTCATTGTATTTGCGCCACTTGGGACGATAAATATCACCACTAAAATTCGGAAATTTAGCCTTCCCGTTCATCCTATATCCATCAAGGATACAACGAATCTGTCGAGATGTTAGAATGGTGTACAATGAAGTGTCCGAGACCCTACAGCAGTGACAACAAACGTAAGTGTGTTGTTCGGAATTCGTGTTCCAAACTCGGCTGGACAAAGATTTCCTATACGATTTTCGCGGCTGAAAAAAAAGGTATGGATCAGGTCACGGATGGCGGGGTGGCCAAAGTTATTTGTATGACCCTGTAGAAAGTGAACAAGCAAACAAACGACAGCATAGGAACAGCAAATACATCATTGTCTTTCCCACCGTGTGCAAACACCGATTTCTTGATGAAGTCTTCAGCCGCGCGCTTCACATACTGACGAGTTTCAACCTTCGACAGACGGTTGTCCACTGGAGGGAATAGATCATAATGTGCGCGTACCACACTGGCGGCCGCCTTCTTGAGCTCGCCACGCCATGAAGCGAGATCCTCGAAGAGCTGGAGAGACCTCGTCAAAGCAGGGCTCTACTCAACATTGAGATACACACCAATTTACACATCGATTTCCGATGCCTTGGGTAGTAATGTCTTTCGACGGTCCGCCCCTCACGCTTCCACTTCTGCATCATCATAGCAATCGCGTCCGAAATGAAACCAGTCATCGCAGCCTTTCCGTACGGCCACGGTTCACGAATAGCTGCATACGTACGAGTCTCAACCTTGCATTCTTCAAGAAGGTCTCTCCATTTCGGCGGGTAGAAAGCAAGTTGAGTAGGATCTGCGCACTGAGCCTGTTTCGGAGTCTTCGAGTTGCGTTTCTGTCGCCGAGACGGACGTGTGGAATCGTCGTCACTTTCATTAGCGGCGCCGGGATTCATGTTCCGAGCTGGATTGGCTTGTGGCCGTAAACCAAGTAGTCGGGGGGGCGACGGAGGTCGGGGACGACGGTTCTTGTAGTAGTAGTCTTCGAGTACGTTGGTATCCTGTGTATCCTGATCAGCAATACTGTCAACAGAAGCGCGTTTACCGAGTCCTTCGGCAGTCCTTACTCCACCGTGCAGTTCATCAGGTTGGTCATCATCGGCGGGAACCCCGTTGTCGTCGGGGTGATCAGCAAAGCCCTGCATCCGAATTAGCATCCGAATGGAAATAGTCCACTGCACTGACCGTATCTTCGTCAAATACATCCATATCCGAGTCGACATCCCCGCCTTCATCCAATTTGGACTTGCGCTCGCCCCCACCGCTAGCTAAATCATCATTAGAGTGTTCCTCTTCTTCGTCGGTTTCGTCTCCAGGAAGGCACTCATCGGAATCAGTCCGATGCAGACTTCCTGCATCTTCGTCAGCTTCATCATGACGGTTGTGACTGAGATGTGCGTCAGCCTTTGTCTTCTGCAACTCCCGAAGTCTGCGTGCTTCAGTGATAATCATCAGGCCCCGCTTCAAACTAGGCCCGCTCGACACATCAGCTGGCTGAACATCCATTAGCAGGAAATATCGCGTAGGTTAAGATACTTGGGATTCACGAGCTTGAACCCGAATCTTCCGCCTGGATTAGTCGGGGACTCGGGAACGACGGAGGGTAAGCGACGTTGATTGTTGGACTGCGATCGTTGATCGGCATTGAGAAGTGCTGGGTCGAGGCTACTGTCACTAGCACTTGCTCACCTTTTTTGTCCTTTGCCTCTGAGTCTGCGGCGATTCGGGTGCCATTGGATTACGAGCTTCGCCCGAAGCGGCAAGTTGATCGGACTTCTTCCGCCGGTCTAGTACCTCGACAGCGTCACCGACTCTTCTTAGTTGCTCTGCAGCACCTCCTTCGCCTTTGCCAGTTCGTCGGCTTCGACGGACTGGACTCCCCACCCTAGCCTTCTTGGAAGGGCCAGAAACAACACCATCAGAGGGTCGTTTATGAGGAGGCCCCACCATGGTCAGTGAGCGGGAGTAGGATGCAACAAGCAAAAATGAACCGAAAAACTTATATAGAATGCTGTCACATTATTGTACGTAATATTTTTAGGTAAAGACAACTGTGTACCTCCGTTATTTACGAAATGAATCAAAGCATGACTAGATACTGCGGTTCATGGACGCATCCGAGTCTGCAATCTGTTGCGACGTCGATCACGACATGGGAGTACTATTGGAAGGCATCAAGTTGGGTGACGAATCAGCGACCAAGAGGTTGTCGGCATAATGACGAAGGAGGTTGATGATGGTTTCGTGAGAGAGTGGTCGATGTGGCGTTGAAGGGGACTTGGGCGATGAGGGCTCGTCAGAATCATCTGACAGCGAGCCATCGGACACGTTGCCTTTCGAAGCGCTCTCCCTTCGTTTGTCTTCTCTTTTGACCAGTTTCCTCCATCTCCTGGCCAACGATTTCAGATTCTGAAAATAGGGAGTGAACTGTTCTTCAATGATTCGATTGGGTGCGTGAATAAACGTGTTCTTTGCATTCATTGCATGTGTCAGTCCGCCTGTTCGAATTGCTGCTTCACCCCAACCATGGACGATAGACGTGTTGTGCTCGGGCGGGGAGACGAGCGTGCCGTTGGGGCCATTGTAGAGGACGCAAATCCACGTGAAAACGTAGAAGAACGACTCCAAGTCGTCCGCGACTTCGTGGACCACGGTCGACACTTCTTCGTTTGCCGTAGCTTGTCGCAAGACGGCCAATGATACAAAGGGCAATGTTCCCTGTCGAGTAATTTTAGTTTGCAGAGTCGTGTGGCCGAGGAACCAGCCTACCGTTCCTTTCGGATATTGGGCTGTACTGCCATCCAGACAGATAGCGTAATCGAAATCGATCAAGATTAGCGACCTTTCGACAGGATTGTTTGAGCGTTCAAAAACCATGTTGTTCGGACTGATGTCTCTGTGGAGGACCCCTCTCTCTCGAATGAGACATTCGTGGACTGATCGGGGTATTTAGTTTTTAATTGAGGCGACACAAACAAACGACGTACTTTCCAGTCCTCTGATCAAACCGTGAAGCAGTTCTCTCTGTGATCTGAAGGAGGACAATGGGCTGCCAACGGGCGTCATCATCAAACGTCGGTGGACACGGGTCTGGTAACGAGGTGTGAGTGCGATATCCCAATTGCTAGGTCTGTGACGCAAAGTGGTATCGTCGCTCCCCTCATATTGGACGGTCCAGGCCTCGACGAGTGACGGTATACCTGCTATTCCAGAGATCCGCTTGAGAATCCGTTCCTCGTGGTCGACTAAGTGCTCCTCCAGCCAACAGTCCTTCACGATGTAGTCGAATTTATCAAGTTCCCCGTCACGATTCCTGGCTCGAGGTGGAGCCCCCTCGGGGCGAACGTGGAAGATATTGGTGCAACGTCCAATAAAGCCGTTGCTTTTCCACAGAATTGCGATGATGATGTACGTGGTGTCGTCCATCTGGACGGTCCCGATCGACGGAGGAGATGGTTGTCGGAGGGGTGGACAGGAAATTTCCAGCGTCGGGTCAGAACCAAGCAAGGCTGAGTCGGCATGAGCGAAGGCATGGATGATGTGGCAAGTCTTTGCGATATTGGTGTGGATGTTGATGGGGCGTGAAGTAACGACACCGGAGCGATCAAACAGATGGATTCGCAATTCGTCTCTGGCAATGGAAAAAGCTAGAACATAACGTCGCCATGGTTGGGAACAGAGCAAAATGTATGCCTTCGTATTGAGTGAATTGATTAGAGTCGTGTTCTTCTCAAGCTTTGAAGCGGTTAGCTCGCCAAGTGCCTTGATACTGCTCCAAGTTACCCCATCACGACTCCTTCCATCCTGACGTTCGAGAAGAACAAGGTCGGGCTTCCGATTCCACTGAGCATCACCTTCCCCAGATGGCAGCGGCTTAGTTGCAAAACTGCCGTGCCACTGACGTCCGTGCCTGGATCCTGGTGACAAGATAATGGCGAGCGTGTTCAGGAACGCTGCCCACTGAGCCTCAGACGAAGCCAACAGAGCCTGCTTTCCTTTCCTCCCATTCTTCTGAGTCGCCTCGGCATAGTCCTTGTCCAGGGAACAGTCCCCATCGTAAGCTGCCCCCTTTCGAGAGTGTTCCTCCAAAGACGACGTAGGTTCTTCATCAATTTTCTCTGTGGCGTTTATTGATTCCGCGTCGGTACCATCTCCCAGGCGAGGAACAAGCTGAAACGGGATAGTTTCTTTTGATGGCCCAGAATTTCCGCTAGGTTGACTCTGGAACGAACCAGGTGGGGGGCCATCCACGACGGGGTTGTCCAACACACCGGTACCGGTATAAAGGGCGGGACCGTTTGGATGTTCAAACTGCTGCAGAATCGCATCGTCCAGCGCCGTATTGGGTTCCCCGGGATCAACAGCCGCCACGTTCCACACCCTTGCCTTTGTGTCGTACAGGACTTGGGTTCCAAGTCGCGCCCCCAGGGAACGAGAACTCTCAGCGAGCGCCGCTTTTCTATCGCCCGCAGTCTGCGCGCTCTTTGACTGGCGAGATCGGAGACTCCGTGAAGACCCTTGAGCGACGATTTGGGGTGATGTCGCCTTTACATCGTTCATAGCAGGTTGTGTGCGCTTCACATTGCGAGAGCGTAGGTTCCAAGACGGCTCCCAACTGCCAGAATCCTTAGGGGCAGGCACCGTTCCTTCGTCTCCTGCCGCAGAAACGCGCGCGCGCTTCGATGTGCGAGACCGAAGAATGCGTGAAGATCCCGCACTAGAGGCTGGAATGGGTGTAGTGTTTTCATTCTTCGTATTACGGGTATTGTTGACCAAAGACTTATATCTGGCGTTCAGTTCGCTAGGAGTTATCTGCGGTGAGTCGGTAGACATAAAGAGTCGGTTGATCAGATGGTTGGACGTTACAAGAGACTTCATATCCGCCTCATCAAGACTTCGCCCAGACAACTCTCGGGTGACGATCTTGTCCATGGATAACACCTCCCGGCCTTGCGGCGGTGTTGTCGTGGAACTGATTTTTTGCAAGAAATCTGAATGTTTTGTCATGGGAGCTTTGAAAGTTTGAGCTTGAGATTGATGATCCGAAGCAATTGCGACGCATATGCCAATCATCAAACCTGGCATACTCCGAATCTCCGAAGGCAGTCGATGTCAAAGGTGGCATACTCCGAATCTCCGATAGGCCACAATTCGGGGCAGTCAACTGGCGCCGAAAACATGATTATTCCAGCAAGGTTCCAAAACGATAAATATAGACACCATTTTTAAGTATTTTGTCCAGACAATCGACTCCGTCAAGTAACCACGGAAAAGACTTGTGCCCAGGAAATATGGATTAGCTACTGCTAACTAATGCCGGCAGCATGGAACGACATTCGGAAGCCAGTCGGAAAGGTAGCTTTCGCACCGATTCAGTCGGATGCTACTCGAGCTCAGTGATCACGGACCTTTGTATCCACACGTTCCCCGGATGAGTCTGTCCCGTCGTCGCCTCACCGGTGTGGTTGTACCAGACGCTGTTGCATTGTGGGGAAACGACAGCGAGTCATTCTCGTCTTCGCCTTCGCCTTCGTCCTGGTCGCCCCCTCCCGCCGCGGTGAGTCACGGTGCCTCGTAGCGGCGCCCCCATCTCGTCGGCCATTCCGTCATCGCCCCGTCTCGCCGCTATGGTTGTACCAGGCGCCGTTGCGTTGTGGTGCAACGACAGCGAGTCGCTGTCGCCTTCGTCCTGGTCACTCCCTCCCTCCGCCGTGAGTCACGGGCACCTCGTGGCGGCGCCCCCGTTT
>JBBPOM010000747.1:0-18954 GCA_038091455.1 Leccinum uliginosum | reverse complement strand
CCAAGGCTGCCGTGCGCTCCCCGCCCAGCCTCATTGGTTGCCCGGTGCCTAGCACCCAACCTCACACCCACCTCTCCTCCCTGGGACTCATCTCAGGTCGAGGCTGCCCTGCACCGACACCCAGGCGATACACCTCGTCGCGCCTCACCCGGGCCTCCGTGCGCTCAGCGCACAGCCCCCCTGCCCTCCCTGACACTCTCTCAGGTTGAGTTTGCCCTGCACGGGCTGCACCTGACTCCCGGTCACACCCTGTCAGGTGCCTCTTCTACCTCACGGTCCCTACGGACCTCACTCGGGCTGCTGCCAGTGCACACTACGTGCCCAGCTTTGTGCCCTCCCCCCCCACCCATGTATAATATAATAATAAATATTATTATCATAAACAACACTGTGCACGCAACCCCAGGCATTGCATCCCCGCATCGTGTGCAAAATCCACATCGTCAAGGCTACATACTAGTTACCAGTAGGCACCTTGTGCCCAGCCTTGCTCTCTCGCTTCCCTCCTCCTACCTTTTGGGGAGCAGCTCATGCCATACCCAGCAGGTTGGGATTCCATGAAGAGCGCTTCGCGCTCTTGCCCATCCTCTGCCCTCTGCCTCTTTCTCCTCCCTCTCCTCCCTCTCCTCCCTCTCCTCGTAGCACATGGAGTGATGTCCAAAGAACGGTAAATTTCCCTCCCATCAATTGTCTAATTTCATCTAAAACATCATCGGATACAGCTAATATCAATGATCCGCAACAATATTGTTCAGGAAACCACCCGCCGATGGAACTTTGCGTCATTTAAACTTCAAAGCTCCAAAGAGTACTTCCTTCGGGGTACAACTTCGGGAACACATTCGCCAGCTCTAACCTTTGATCACAACGATTGCTATATCACTAGAAATCAAAGTCCACGGGAAACCATGAATGATCCAAGGTAACTATCGAGGTCTGCAATGGCAGTCGACGGAACGATCGTCCCCACATATCCATCCGGCCGGATGACCACGAGCGTAATCCCCTTGGCATCAATTCCAAATCTCTCGTACGCATGTCCACCCTGCCTCTCTGTTACATCCGTATCGTCCAGAAGGACTCTGTGATGCGCTCACGTATCAACCCATAACCGACAGGGATGAAAGATATCACTTACCTCGACCAGTGAGGGCGGAAGAATACCGGGACGAGTAAGTAATTCGCGTCATCCTTTTTGCCTGCAATGATCGTGGTAATTTCAAATACACTCAAAATGTTACCGTCAGCACTGTATTTGTGGAGGATGCCCGATTCCTTGCTTAATTCCTCTGCGAGAATATTTAGCTCGGCGATCCTCCCAGAGGTTAGGTTGCCCACGAAGAACAACAATTTGTAACGAACATCCGCGGGGAGCATGTCCTGTATGTCAATTGGGTGTATGTCGGCAGTGCGAACAAATATTTGAGGAGGCATTCTTTTTCCGATTATGAGATTTTCCGCGTATCTCTGGTGTTTGGGTTCCACAATGGCAGACGGAGAATATTGGATGCCAACACCGCTGATGAATGCTCCATGTGTTTCAAGCGCTCTGATCAACGAAATGGTGAACGGAGGGTTGGCTGGCGGCAAGGCGCAACCCGTGGAAGTTACTAACTGTGAGAGCCCTTTGCAGGGCGGGTCATTTTCACTTTCCGCCGTGCTCGGCTTTCCACAGAACAGAGCTACAAATTCCTTATCGAAATTAATCAAGTCTTGAGCGTATTGTCTGCGTTCGTATTCGTACTGAGAAAAGTATGTGGAGTAAATAAAAGAAGACTGTAAATCATTAGGAAAACATACGGTTTTCAAGAGCGATGGGCTAGACCATCGTCTGAGTACGTGCACAAGCTTCCATACTAACAATTTGAATGTTGGTTTACGCCCAATAACACAGTATTGAAGGTACGTACCGAGATTATGGATATCGTTTATGCTGGCATTCATACCTTGACCTAGACCTCAAAGTCATTTCTATTGTATAACTTCGAGGAAAGGTCTCACCAGCTTTTGGTGAATGCGTGTGACATGCGTCCCCGGCAATGAAAACGCGGTCCGCAACAGAGTAACTGGATGCCACACGCTGTCCAACTGGAACGTAGTTGGCGCATTAAGATGGCCGTCAAAACAAAAACTGGAAAGGACAAACTGATGTAAATTGTCCACCATTCAATACACTTTGGATCCGCCAACTCGAATGGGTACAATATTTTCCTGGCCACCTATCGCATCTCGTCATTCGAACGACACGGTTCACCCTCCTCGTACTAGAATACTCACCGAAAGGAGCTTATCGGGACTTATCCTACTCTTGTCAACTCTTCCGGTCAAGGGGTTGACGACGTCTGTGTCTGACAATTGAATGTACAGACGGTTCCTGTCTCCCTCGCGGGGAATCATAAGGCAGCACCCGTTTTCTGACTGAACAGTTGCGATATTACGAATATCAGGAAAGTTTGTTTCTAATACTGCGTCGACGACACCCCATGTATAGTCTGTTTAACCGGTTTGATCAGGAAAAAAGCAAAAGCACAACAAGACTCTGATTGAATACCAGTCTGTTCGCCTTCCATCTTGATCCCTAGAGTCTCTCGGACCCATGAATGTGCCCCTACAAGCCGAGTTTCCAGCTACAAATCCATGTATTCGCGAGAAACGACTCACCGTCTGCCCCAACAACAAATTTTGCGCGTATGGTTTCTGTCTTGCTCCCCCCGTCAGTTTCATCTAGATGCTGTATCGTAACCTGTGGTAACCATTATTTGGGGTCGAGGATTGGTCAAATTGATTAGAGTTTACCTTCACTGGATATGATAAGGGGCTAGATAATTCATCGACATCTTCCGAAATTGTAATATCTGATGGTTTTCTTGGGCGTTCTATGTCAATTCCATGGTCCTTCAGAGAGTCGATAAATATGGCTTCTATTCCTGCCTGTTGGAGTCCAATCTGACGACCGTCATGAATCGATAAAGTGAAGAGAAGCTTGATGAAAAGGGCCACACCACGAACGGAAAGCGGGAGGTCGAGTCAAGCGCAGCGGGCCAACGTTTTGTGCACTTGAGTACCTGCCTTTGAGACGCCGAAAAAATACTCCGAAGCCGAAGAGGGTCATACCTGGATTCCTCCGTTAGGTCCAGGGTTGTAGATTGTCTGAGTAAGCGTCGTGGCATGTTTAGATGCATCAATTTTATACCCAAGAAATTGTCACATACACCTATATGAATATGGTTTCCTTCTCGTATCAAGCGCTCAGCAAGACCATAGCTCTATCGCGGAAGTTTAACACGTCAGGAGAACCACGGACAGCAAGACAGTATATACCTGCAGCACTTCGATTGTCCTCGGTGCGATACCGTCGGCTTGACCAGCTGCAATCTTTATGGGCCTGAAGCCAATCAACACATAGGCGAGGGTCATGGATGTTGAACATGTTCCGTACCGTTTATCAATAATCCTCACCTTTGTGCCTGCTGCTGCGAGTGCGTTGGCACACATCAGTCCGGCAGGACCAGCTCCGATAATCAAGACATCTACATAACCTTGCAGCGACATGGTAGATGGTGTTGGCAGAGAAGGGTCTGATCCGTGGCCTCTAATTTTGTAGTTCTCGATAAGGCTATGTTTCTAGACGACAACTCCGTGGCCACCGCATGAGAAAGAAAGGTAAAACGGGCGCGAACACAAGACTTATGTCAACCTGACACACTAGGGCTGATATCAAGTACTCCGCAGAGTCGCATGCTGCAAAAAGTGGGCCTCGAGCTCCTTGAAAGTCAATAGGAAACTCTAATCAAATCGGTAGCAATGCGACAAACCTGGGTATATATTTATTTCCCGAATCATCTCCAATGGGCGGGTGATTGGACGTTGAGGATATTCCGTGTGTAAAGTACGTGATGCAGTGATTCTGATCCCGCTGACGTCGTAATCCCAATCACTTGGGCATGGAGCATGATAAGATCATGTAGTTACATAGTACTGGAGTGTAGATAAAAATGCTAGGAAAGAATAGATTGGCCACTCCGATGCTCCGACGGAATTCGAGTCATGATGTTCAGATGTTGACAATGCAACACTGTAACGTACTTACCTAATAAAATGATGGTTCAACGTTTCTTGCTGCTGAGCGCCGGACAACGGAGCGTATCGCATCATGATACAGGTATGTACCTCATATATATATCAAGTTTGATATGATACTGACTTGGATCTCGTTACATTGTTTGTACCTTTTTGACATTTATGTAAGACAATGATGCGGCTCCCACCATTCACGCACATTTTTATCAGGTTACTGCTGCCGCTGAATGACCAAGCCTCGCTCTCATGCAGTTTCAGGGTTGGCGCTCACCGCATTCTACGGATAGGCTGACACTATGGAAGAGGAACGAACACTCATAACCAACGTCCACCTGGCATATGAAGACGCAGATCTAGCCAAACAACTCTGGGATGTTCAATGTCTGGGCGGACGTGTACTCAGCATCGTTCCATCCGATGATCGAGGGTCCCTGGTGACAACGACCGCCCGCTGTTCCGTGATCCAAGGCGATGGAGGAACTCTGTTACCGTCGTAAGCAATCTTCCAACTTATACCCGAAATCATGTATGCTCAAGTCCTTCAACGTAGCCTGTGTCATGCGCATATTCACCTTGACAAGTGCTTCATCATGGAGCAGTGTGATCCGCTTTCGACAGGGTGAGCATGGCCATGATCCTA
Source organism: Leccinum uliginosum (assembly GCA_038091455.1). Taxonomy (NCBI): domain Eukaryota; kingdom Fungi; phylum Basidiomycota; class Agaricomycetes; order Boletales; family Boletaceae; genus Leccinum; species Leccinum uliginosum. The sequence continues at coordinate 14,234 of JBBPOM010000747.1, read as the reverse complement.
CGTTCAAGAATTGGGCGTTCACCCATTCCATTTCCCATCATCTTCGTAAGCTCTCTTCCTGAGGCCTTACAAGTGACCAATAAGGCCAAGGCTGGATTTCCAGACCGTTTGGAAGATCTTCATGCTCGTGCTACACGACTTGTGCGCCAAAGCGTGGAGGCTGGTGTCACGGTGATGCGAGCATATGTCGAAATTGACACAGCCGTTGGGATGGCATGCCTAGAGACAGGGCTGAGTGTCAAGTCTGAGTGGAGAGGCGTGTGTGACATTCAAATCGTTGGTGGGTAAAAGTTGTTGTGACCACACTGTCGAAAGTCTGACAACTAGAGGTCTCAAGCGTTTGCCCAGGAAGCACTGTATCCTTCAGGTACAACCGAGATGATGGGGGATAACTTCAAACTACTCCAAACTGCTCTCGCGCGTGATGGAATATCCGTTGTTGGTTCCGCACCTTGGGTGGAACCATCCCAGGAGCATGCACACAAGAACATTGCGCACATCCTCAAGTTAGCTCAGGATCATAATCTTCACGCCGATTTTCACCTGGATTACAACCTCGACCCCAATGTAAAACCGATGGTGTGGGAGACACTTCGCCAGATGAGGGAATTAGGATGGACGACAACAAACGTGGGGAGTCGACGCGTAACCATCGGCCACGCTACCAGACTTGGGATGTTCTCGGCGGAGGAGTGGTCCAAATTGCGCACCCAATTAGACGAACTTCCTTTGGAAATTGTCGCCTTGCCGCAAAGCGATGTTTATATGATGGGTCGACCCATTCCAGGGAGGGTCCGAAGCGTTCCACTTGCAGAACGGACCCTTGATGTCGTCGGGATCCGGCGAGATCATGGCATCCATGTTGCCCTGAGCGTGAACAACGTGCAAAATGCATTCACGCCTCAAGGATACGTTGATCCACTGACTCTGGCTTGCCTGGAAGTCGGGCTATTCCAGGTCGGAACCGAGCGAGGGTGGAGGGAGCTCTTGGTATGTGGTCAAAGTTCAAAATTATCTGGTTCGTTTGAGCTGAATTGACCGGCAACACAAGCGCGCAGTTTCCGTCACTTCAAAAGAGGCTATCGGGGTCATAGAGAATGCTCGTCACCTTGATCGGAACACTCCAGACACTCTCGTCCCATTGATTGGAGGACATGCAGATTTCGTCTTAATACATGAGGCGAGGGGGTGGCAGTCGGCAGTGCTGAGCCCAAGCTTCGACCGGACTACAGTCTTTGGTGGCAGGGAGGTAGCTCGGCGAAAAGCATCAAGCTGGACTGCTGTCGACGGGATGGATGGTATGCACAGGCAATGGTGAACGGGAGGTCGAATGCTGTACCAGTGAATGCGCACGATAGAACAGGCAATATATACGATCGAAGTAGAACTCACTAGGCTGTAGTTGCAATCGACCCAGGAAGAGGCACGGCAGCCTCAGTTCAAGGTGCTCATTTGAAATGAAATTGCATCGATCATTTATTTCACGCGATTCCAGGGACGAGAACAATAGAAGTTCAACATGCCATCGTGCAGTATTACTCAAGTCCCAGGTAGTGTGTACATATGAGCTTCCATGTAGCCGAGATAAGGTTATATATACCGTTCATAGAGATTCGTCAGGCTGCAGCCTGCTTTGGATCCCTAGTCACCGCCTCAGAGAGTCAGAGTCTCAGACCGAGGCCCTCAGTGGGTTCAACGTTCAGCTCGCACAAATTACTGATCGGCGAAGGGGGGTAAAGACTTGAGGGAGAGAAGGGAGGCAGCTCCAGCGGGTCAACTGAACCAGCAGGCTGTCGGATCACATAAACTGAATGCGAGCGGAAGCAGTTACAAACAACACGGACCACCATCCGATTGATAAGAATACGTCAAGCTGAAGCAGCATTATGTGCGCTAGGGGTGCAACGTAGACCATTTGACAACCACTCCACCAGGTTGGCCAGAACACTACAACATCAATATTTCAGTAGTAGATAGCGCCAACTACCAATGAACCGATTGACAGCCACACGAGAAGTCAATATCGATGATCAAATGCAAGGTCTCCTGAGTCTCAGCCCCGTTCACCTGAGAAAAGGCGAGCACCCTAGATCGATTCAGCGCTGGGAGGATAGAGTGGACATGGAACATGGAGCTTGCAGCTTGAGTGGAGTATACTTGACATGCGGTAATCATTTCCGTTATCGATGAGCAAGAGTGGTTCGTGGCAGAAGGCACTATGTAAACCAACTCGCTTAGTAGGCTCTTGAAAGATAGCCATCCTCGGTGCCGCTTAGTGCCATCGTCTTTTCGTTCTCGACCAAGCTGGGAGAGAGACGAAGACCATTTCGATGGGACCACCCTGGGCCAGTGTGATTGTGATTAGTGTGTAGAGGCTTACCGTACTATGGACAATGAGGCGTGACAGTGAGGAACGCTATCATTGAACTTTATGCAAGGGTCTTTATATTTGCCTGATGCAGCCTCAAGTTCGCACGCCAGGCCAATATAACCACAAGTCAACTTGAACTTCTTGTTCCGGTGAAGCTCTTCACTTGACTTGAAGGGTTTCCTCCCTCTCTGGATCCCCACCAAACACTTTAGGGAGACGATCATGTTCATGCGATACGTTCTGCTCTTGACGTTTCTACTTTCTTATGCATCGTCCTTGCCCCTAGCTTCGAGGGATGTCGTGGATCCTCCCATCACTAGTCCAACCACTAATACCGTTTGGTATACTGGGCATACACAAACAGTGACTTGGTAGGCAGCTGACTTTCTCCCAGTTGTATGGATGATAATTTTTTTGCAGGAGTACTACTGGCCTGCCGGTGAACCAGACCAATCCAGTGGGGATGTTGGTCCTTGGCTTTATGTATAATAACAGCGAGAACCTTATGCTAGGCGAGTCTTTTGCTCAAATTACATCAGTTCATTCTCGTTTTTCCGGTGGCATGCCTGAGTTACCACTGGCTTATGCTGACCGTTTCCCAAGATTCACCTCTTGCTACCAACCTCAACTATTCCGTCGGACAAGCTCAGATCACTGTACCTAACGTGCCCACCCGGACAGATTATATAGTGGTCCGTAAGTAGTCCTCGAGCTTCTAACAGTGATGTCGTCATGCTCATCACCCATCAGTGTTCGGTGATTCGGGTAACGCAAGTCCCGAGTTCACGATTATTAATACCGCATCTTCCCCGGTCTCGCCACCTCCATCTTCCATCTCGCCAAGCCCATCCTTACCTGTCAATCCAAACCCTCCAGGCTCCTCTATCGACCCTTCCCTAACAGCCCTCACGCAGACTCCACCAAGCTCGACTACTAGTTCGCCGTCGAGTGGAGCAACTTCTCATTCGTCTACAGTAACCACCACTTTGAAGCCGTCGAGCACATTGTCGGCTACTGGATCGAGTGCTGCGTCGAAGAAACACGTTCCAGGGTTAGGAACATCGCTCGGCGTTGCATTGGCTGCCATATACCTGGCTTTTTCATGATCGAGCTTCGATTTCGACCTTTTGGACTACGGACAATGAGCCACCACGCATGACACGCTAATCTCTTTTTACATGAAACGACTATCCCCTGTGCTTAGCCTCGCTGGTCCCCTTGGACCTTTCCAATGTATGACGTTTGCAATGTGGGTGGGTTCGTTGCGACCGGGACTTACTTGGCCAACGCTAACGGCATGCTCACTTGCAATGTATTTTACCTCGAGTACATTTTGATTGTACGAATACATTCGATCTGGTGTTCATAGTACATTTGCAAAGATTTTCGAGTATCAATTGAAGAACGGCGGATCTTCCTGAGAGTGTGTACGCCGTTGGATCTTCCTGTTAGCATTGAATCCCGATGCTCTGGAGGCAAGGTCGACGGGGACCTTTGAAGGAGGCGTTGTGATGGAGCGGGGTTCGGAGAGCGCTCAATAGAAGTAACACATAGTACACTGATATTGCAACCCAGACCATCTTACTAAGGTCGTGCCCAGTGTTCATGAAGGTCACAGTTGAGTCCAGGTAATTTCAGCCTTCAAGTGGGAGATGGATGGAGCAACGGGGAGTTTCTTGCCAACCATCTGGTTACTCGTGCCTGCACTCTGAAGATGATTAAATCGATGTTTTCCTCTTACTTTCCCCACGGTAAATATATTGGACGATGCAAGACGCAACCCGCAACAATATTAATGACGGAACTCAGCCTGCATGGAACCTTCATCCTTGCTTTTGGAACTTCCCCTCAGGAGAAATCGGGTTGTAAAGCCCTCGGATCAATTGATCACGCATGACAGAGATAACTATGCGTTGTCGCCGGTCCTAGATCATGGAGTGGCATATAAGTATGTCACCGTACCGAAAAGTTCACTGTGCGGCCAAAAAAGTTTCGAGCTTATCGATAGACTTCCATGTACGCGGAGAAAGGACGCTGGCTTGAAGGGCTATGGGCCCGGGTCCAGGGGTTCAGACGTTCACCGTTCTGATCACTTTTAGAAGGTAGACATGCAAACAAATGCAGAAGACTGAGTAAATACCCGGATCCGAAATAAATGAAGCAGGGGCTCCAGCTTAGCTGGTGATCAGACCGTCTAATGAGGTTTCGTCGTGCAGTCGGCCGTGGCACAATGATCACATGCACACCCCAAAGCCACAGAGCCGCGGGGAGCAGAAGATGAGCCTGGACTCTACTAGAAAGCAGGAATTTCAGATCCATCTTGCGCGAATGAAATCATCCAACGGTTGTAAAGGGTGAAATTTATCCTTTGTGGTACGCATCAGAGACGGCGACAGCGTTCTCGCTTCGAACAGTCGATGTTCATATAAGGCACCCTTCAACACGCCACCATCCGACGTTGGCGCAAGCCCTTTTTTTGCGACATGAATGTCGAGAGCGTCCTCGATAGAGTGGAGAAGGGGTTGGAGCGAGGCACCAGGAAGCATTGATGTCGCAATCGATCATTCAATGTGCAACTGGTGCGCACTGCGGCCAGCGGGAGTTACTAAACGTGAACCAGCAACTTGACAAGATAATCACCGCGATCTCCATATGTCTATAATTCCCGCATTAGACCAGCGAACTTACTATCGCTTCTACGACAGGCTTCATTTGACGGTCTGGTAACCAATCGAACCCTCCCAAGTTGCAGCCCCGTTGCCACAACCTATGACATACATATCGGAGCTAACCGCGTTCGAACGGAGAACGTCCATCCTGTCCGAGTTGTCCTTGCATCTAGTGATCTTGCTCAGAGTTGTAATTACCTTTAGAGCCGCCGCCATCGGCATGACCTGCTCACGTACTAGATGTTGCCTAGATCTGAGTCTAGACTGCTGGAACTGGAGAATCTGATGGGGAGGATCAGTGTGTTTATGCTGCCAGTGACAGAATAACATTTGCTCACTGTCTTCCAGGCGCTGGGGTCCAAGCTGAAGCTCAGGTGCAGTCCCAGTCACTCCAGTCAGCCAGTGCGGTTCAGAGAGAGCGTGGACTTAGTCATATATATTGACTATGCCCAACTAAGTTGATGGGCGTAGATTCTATTAATCAAGACAACAGAATCCACAGAGTTCATTCAGCCTTGAGTCAGTTGATGAGTCGGCGAACGCCCGTGGTGTCCGAGCAAGCCAAGCGATTGAAATATTACCAATCACAAAATTAAACCGCTTGCAAATATAAATTAACTTGTATTAGGGGGAGAAATCCGTAAGAAATGGTGAATCGCGGTCGTAAGAGGCGTCTCTATGATACATGGCATGATTCTATCCGATTGTAATTTACGACGGCACTGCTGCAGTCGAGGCTTGCCTGAGCCTATCCCTTGGTAAAACTGTAACAAACTAATACATCGCTAAAAGGCTTCAAAAGTCATCTATTCATCATCGACGGGACCCTGCGAAGAGAGAGCAAGAAAAGTGCAGAAAGAATGCACTCATAAGGGTGGCTAGTCCAAGAAATACCAGGTGATGGGCAACACGCCAGCGCTTAAATCACCAAGTTGCTGGAACAGGCCGATGGACATGTCTTGAATGTCGATGAGAAACTGCACCATAAAAGCGAAATGTCCAGACATACCTAAATCATTCGGGCCACAGCTTTCACATTCATCGCGTACTGTGGCGACTGTAGTCTTCCCGTTCGCCGTGTTTGTGATGCTGACCGACTGGAGAACACCATGAGAAGGTAGTACGGGGACTTCAAAGGTTGCTTACGCGGCCACAATTGGCTCCTGTGCCATATATGTCGGCCGAAATAGCGACAATAGGATCGCTACTGCCATTTCGTTCACCGCATGCACCCAGACCATCATAGAACCATGTCCCCTGAGTGGTCAGTAGTCAATACCGGGACACAAGAGGGAGCTGGAAGGGTGACACACTCTACCGGATTGTCCGCCTCGTTTGTTAAATAGCAGATCAAACGGTAACGGGGCTGCCAGCGCCAAGGGAGAGAGAGAGATGAGGAGGGTACTCAGTATAATGAGGATGGCGGAAAAGTGGTACATGGTGAAAGTGAGCAAGGGGCCGACAGCAATCCGGGACGCTAGCAAGCTCGTACATCGTCTTCAAGCTCCTTTTATACCTAGAAACTAGCTTTACCTCACCTCACCCAGGGCGGGATAGCAGATTGCGGTCCAAAAGAGAGATCGACCCGGAAGGGGATCGTATGTACCCACATACCAAGCGGAAACAAAGAGGCCGATTGCCTTGAGCGTTTCAGCCGAGAAGTCTGTTAGATGACAGACTCCACTTGAATTGGGAGGATTACTGATTCCGGGTCGAGAGGGGGGTTGAGGGGAAATGGAAATTTCGTGATGACGAGAGACAAGATGTACTTACATGAGGAATTCGCGCGGAACACACTTTCAAACGAACCTTGGTACTAACCGACCGTCCCCGCGCGGCTTGGCACGAGTACTTGTAAGTAACTCTTAGCAGTTCTTAGTCAGCCATTCGTCTGTTGCTCACGCTCGCGCGACTGTTCTGTAGGGACCACTTCCCTGATTAGACCATCGCCGCAGTCCTCGCGCTTGTGCGAGTCCCGCATCGTGGCTGTCGTTGGACCGCCACTTCTCTGCTCTGGTGCCTCGAGATCTCGCCTACCTTTGACACAAGTTGACAGGCTGCTTTTTTGCCACGCATTGTTGGACCGCCCCGGCCGACACCAGGCTTTGGTCAGGATCGATCCGCAGGGTTCGGATCAAACTAACGGACATTAATAAACGCCCAACAGCTCCTTGATTTCTCACTCTGACGCAAACATTTCTGGAACTTCGTGTCCGCCCTTTCGTCCGAACTCCTCTTGGGACGAAGCCCGCTCGCACTTTAAATCTTTCCGCCCATGCATATGTAATATAAATGTTTCTGCCCGCTCATACACGTGTATGTGCCAACACCGCACACCGAAACATCTGCAAAGTGGTTGCGGTGCACTTTTCTTGGCTCTGGTTGATACACAACGAACTCGGGTAACTTTTTTTTTCTGTCCAAGTTTGTTTTTCGGCCGAGAACTGCGGAGGGCACATTGAGCGGCGAACAACTTCTTCCGTTGCCGCTCTCACAGCCTCCTTTTCTCCGCGCCGTGAACGCATTTTTGCTTGTTGCGAGGCAAAAAACGTAAAGTTTGCACAATAATTATGGTTTTGTTCTCTCTTTACCTCATCTACCTTCCTTCAAGTCATAATTCGGGAGTGTGGCTTTAACTTCTGACTTACGCACAGCCTAGGCCTCGAGGAAATTCATGCAACATCTTTGATCACCGCGTGGCCCACATTAATGCGGCTACGAGCATCGAGGCGGACCACCAACTTGAGGGAGTGTTCCCTTGAATGGAAATTATTGGACGCTAGTATATATTCGAGCTGTGCCATGGGGTGTGTGGTCCACTGCGCCGTGGTACCGCTGTCAACGTTTCAACGTGTTCTGGTCATACCCAATTCTCACTGGGTTTCAACGTTGGCAATCATTGGGCGTGTTCAGACTTCTTCTGCACAGGAAAAGCAACGAACCACTGGGTATTCGCGGCAGTCAACACCCACTGACGGATCAGTGAATATTTAGGACTAGTTTAAGGCTGATGAGCTCAGAAGTGCCACTGCCTCACTGGCAAACTGCACGATAACACGTGATAACATTGTCAACGGTATCACCAACTTTGACATCAGAAGTGACAGCGAGCACTATCATCATCCTGATCATACGAAGAGCGCTGTTACCCGCGGAACTTTTCACAAAGTTTGATTTGTCGATAGTAACTGAAGATGGACCAAGCCCGCGAGAGCTACGGTCAAAACCTCCCGGTAACGCTGACTTCTTCCTCATTCGGCACGGATGCTGGACGCTTCGTCAGGATCAAGTAGATCGGATTACCGGTCTTTTTGATGCTCATATTGGGCTCATCACTGATGTGGGTAGCCCCTCCCTGAAAAGCTGGCGGCACGGGGATGTTCGGCTCATCTTCTCTTCAGATTCACGATATTTACCGTGATCGAATGGCGGTAGAACGCGAGTACGCGTCAAAGATTCAACTTCTGGTGAAGAAAGCCACGGAAAAGAAGAACAAGGTCGCGGGCTCGCTTGTTGCTGGGAACAGTCCCACGAAACCCTGTTCTGACAGCACTGTGCAACAAAAGTTGGTGGCTTTTCTTGTATCTCGCATCACTCCCTCAGACTCATCGAATTTAGCACACTCGTCAATGCATATGCTGAAATCATTGCGTCTATGTCAAAGGTCGCGCAGGACCATCTTCACCTAGCTGACACGATCACGGCACAAGTGACAGAACCCCTCAAGGCATTAGAGTGCCGAAACGACAACCTGAAGAAAAAAGTTCGGGCCGTCCACCGTCGCTTGTTGGATGCCGGAGAGCTCATGTGCCTTGCAGCAGTCTCAGTTTTATCAAAAGTTGCTGTCAGAACGTGAACGCTTCTATCAGGATCGACTGAAAGTCTGTGTTCCCAAAATTTTCTGCCTTGTCTGAGCTGATCTTTTGTGGACGTAGAATAAGCAAAAGGAATGTCTTCATCATGTCATTCCTTGGAAGAATTTCCACAATGCTGACCTCCTACCAGTACGACGACGAATGCGCCGAGGTCGAAGTATATCGCCAGAAGCAGGTATGTTGATATCGAATATCGCCATTCACTTTGTGGTGAATAGCATATAGGGTCAGGTTCAACAGGATCGGCATGCTGACCGCGCGGCACGGCAGTATGAACAACACCGAGATGAGATGCTTACTAGCAAGAAGTGAGTTTTTGTTCATATGTCAAGATGCTAACCAACCAGCTGCAGCGTGTACCTTATTTCTATAGCAGTTGCAAACAAAGTCAAAGAGAAGTTCTACACCGAGGATTTGCCGGATTTTCAGGATGTGGGTAATGATCACTTGATGTTATCAGTTCTCATGGGTATATTCATCAATGCAAATCCAGGGTTTTCGTGAGCGACGTCTTTGAGCGTTCAGACCCTCTTATGAATAACAATTTCAGAGGATATGCAAACTCGACTGGTGGAGAGTTGTAGATGTATCTTATTGGAGGCCCAGACCATACAGGTATCGCATCAAGAAGTACTGAAGGATCGCCTGACTTCTGTGGCGGTTGCTCTCGATGGAATACAACCTCACAAGGACCAGAATATCTTCATCGATCTTAACATCCGACCATTCAACCTACCCAGCGACTGGCATTTTGAGCCCTGCGCGAGTCATTATGATGCTGCGAGTTACTACATCTTGTTGGCTATGTGTGACATTGACGTTCTTTCAGGATGAATTCTGTCTTGAGCCTTCCCCGAAGGTGTTTCTCCAAAACAAACATGCTCGCTCGAGGACAAAGCTACAAGAACTAGAGTCGGTTTTGAGTGCCAAACGTGAGAAGTGTATTTTGGTAATTGTGAAAATGATGACTCACATTTTGACAGGCAACGAGGTAGCAAAGTATGCCGATCTAATTGCGTCGTATTCTGCAGACAATGCCTTTGCGAACATCGACGATGCAGTAAATGTATCAAGCTTTTACTACTTGTAGTGCATATTCATTGCCAACTTACTTTCTGTAGGGTTATCTACATGCCCAACACCAAGCAACGTTCTTCGCAACATCCGAGCTTGTCCTCCGCGCAGAAATCGATACTATTGCAGCAGTGCTTGGTGGTGAGTTGGGTGATATTTATGTGTCAATGTCCGATGGAAATGCATCGTTCTCAGATGACAAAGGCGGTTCCAGTCCGCACGACTTCAAGAGTTCGTCGTTCTCCATTCCCACCGCGTGTGGTTACTGCAAGGTGTGAATCATTTCAATAAGACTGGCAGCACATAGGATATTAACGACATACAGTCCTCGATTTGGGGCCTAAGTAAACTTGGAAAAACCTGCAGGACGTGTGGATTTTCAGTGCATGCAAAATGCGAACTGAAGGTACAGTGAAGTATACCTCATTATTCGCTTGTGTGAACGCTCGAAAGGTACCCGCGGAATGCACTGGCCTTCGCGGCGATCACAGGGTCGCGGAAACGCCGTCGAGGACGCCGTCATCGATACACCGGGAGGAAACGAGTGCCGAATCTGCTCAAGTTTCTTCCAGAAAACCAAACTCCACTCATTCTTCTACTATTGATCATGATGGAGAAACACCAACACCATCCTCCTTCGTGCAGGTCGACGCACCGCCTGATCATCCATCAGCTCGTGTTGCCTTTGATTTCTCGGCATCCTCCCCCTTTGAACTGAGTGTTTCAGGCAAGTGAATTCTTTCCGTGAACCTGCGGTATTTTATGAGCTTGCATTCATGACATACTCCGCAGAAGGAACGGCCGTCCATGTGCTAGAAGAAGATGATGGTTCCGGTTGGGTTAAAGTGACTGACAATCGCGGTGGGCAAGGGCTCATTCCAGCGTCCTATCTTGAGATCTCCGACGTCAAATCGCTCGAGCCCAGTGGGAGCTTCGAGGAACCGCGGGTTTCTGGGCAATTTGGTAGGATTTTTTCCGTCGTTTGCCCGATCGAATGACAGATGAGTCTTCTAGTACGAGTCTTATATGATTATGAAGCCCAGGGCCCTGATGAATTGAGCGTCAAAGAAGGTGAGGTGCTTCAGCTGGCTTCTGGACGATATGATCGCGCGGATGGATGGTGGGAAGGTGAGATAAATTCGCCCCCTCATTTAAATGATTGACCGATTACAATTTTAGGGTACTCAAATGACGGAGTAAAAGGAATATTCCCCAGCAATTATGTACGTACCTCTTTGCAAGAAAGTAATAAGGTTATTAAGTACGGTGTGACAGGTTGAATTAGCCTGATTATTTTTTAATTTCACCAGTTTCCCGTCGGTCTGGATTTGGTTTGTACCATTAACGTTTGTTGCGTATGTAAGACGCCTTCCACACCCTCATCATGAAGCAGCATGAATCTATCATTCCAGGCAAGCATGCTGCAAGTTTCCTTTCGTAAGTGGCGCGGAAGTGAACGATCGAACCGACCTTTCGGCTCAATAACAGCACGACTAGGTATTATCGCCGTCGAGCATATTACTACAGGTGAATATATTGCGTCACAGGCTGGGCTTGGCCGAACACATGGCAACCTTGTAACGACTGTCCGGGAGGATGGCACGCGTTCATTTTACCTTATCTTGGTTTCATCAGCAATCATATCCCTGGGTAGATCAAATAATCACCATGCTCACGCGGGGCTTATCTCGAGGCACTCTGGCCTTCTTCAGTGCACTATAGCCCCTCTTGGCTGTTTGTATCGGTTGGTGAACCAACGAGAGCGTCAGGGACGATCCAAGGAACAATTATGGTGCGATACATTGGTACTAATGTATGTGATGATGAGAGCCAGCAGTACAAATATAGTACTTCCTCCATCACAATTAACAACAAGAAAGGATACAGGTATCAGACTTGGTGAGCTTTCGCCCAGAAGCCTTCTCATGACAGAAACGAGTTGGTAACAACGTTTTATGTTGGACAGGGCCTAGGCCGGCGCCGGTGCAAAGCACAAGCCTAGTCTGCACAGCCTGAGGCCCTACTCGCTACAAACTAGTACTATGCGGCAACACATATACTCGAAATGACCATGTCTCCGTTGAGGCGGGCGGTTTCAAGGTTGCCCGTCATGTTAGCCGCTGTCTGATCATCGGATTAATCTGCCTTCCAATAGTAAATCCCTGGGCATGCGTGCTGCTCCATTCATCGGGGGCGTAAAAAGCGGCCTTCTGTTGACTGCTGTTGACGAGGGGATAACATGCATTGGTCGATAGGCCCACAATAATATCTTGCGTCGGCTCAAGGTGCCCAAGGGACGGGCGGCGTTCTCGATGCGAATTTTGTTCGCCCTGTTCCCCCTCCAAGTCGCATTCTCTTCGACCAGAAATGAAGCTCGCCTATGTTAATTGTCTCCATGGGCCGAGGATCAGCTCGGTATACTTCGTCATGCATGTCATGCCGCACTCCCAGAGGTCACAAGAGCTGGGCGCTGCCGCACATTTCATCCACCACCCTCATTCCACCCCAAAGCATTGAACCACCATACCTTTTCACATCAAAAACATTTCGAATTCTTCTCTGCCGAATGGGATGGGAGCGCAAGAATTTCACATTCCGATCTCGTCAAAGTGGCTGTCCACGCTGCACAATGCAGGGGACCTGACAGGAGTACCTTTCGGAGTATCTGGCCAAAGTAATGACCCGCACTGAACCAGAAATCTGGGGTTTTCTACCCCTCGGGGTATTCAGGACTGGAATTGCGTGTATTTGACGCATTGCGAGGTCCCCGTCTGTCTATTTGCGGGAGCGAATTCATAGGTCATATGATATATTCACTGACAGGAGCTGAGGGCCATACGCACCAAGCGTGTATCACTGTTCTGCGGGTTGGCCAAGAGTGGCTCGGATCACATATTGTGGAGCTTTTTCACAGATCTCTCACCATGGTCCGTTCCAGAATCCAGAGAACTCGGAGAGAACCAAACTTGGACCGCGCAGGCATGGGACATTGAGAAGGGGGTGCACCAGCCCATGTGTCTCGCCCCCCTCCCTCTCCCCAAGTATAAAAACCTGACCATGGAAAAGGTGAGTTCAGTATCAAACCGACCCGTCTCATCTCACTCACCAGTTCGTGGCCCTGTGTTTGCTCGCAAGGGGGTTTTCCACCTTGAGCTTCCTTCCTTGCATCGTCGTCGCGGATCCGCGCAGCCGAACACTGTCGAGCGTCGTTCAGCTCACTCGAGCGAGCCCCGCGTCGGTGCTCTTGCGATGGATGACTGCGACGTCGATCCTCGGAAAGGACGGCTCGCGCGTACAACGTACCCCTCAGCGCGCTATGGGCGAAGCGATTAACCCTTGACTCCGAGTCGCCGGCCTCGCCGCCGTCTCACTCGCTCGCTCTTCCCATTTCTCAAGACCACATACCCCTATATATTCTCTCCGCTTCCCTTCTGGTCTACTGTTCACCGGTGCGCTGACGAGGGGTATCGCCGTGTGTATTGTCGTCGCGACACGCCAGGCTCACAGTGTACCGCAGTGACAGCACCCCCGCACCCGGGCCCGGGCCCCACCGATTTTGAACAACTTGGGCGCCGTACATTTTGGTCCGTTGGCGAACTCGACGGGGACTGAGGCTCTCGTTCTTCCCCCTCCCTCCCTCCATCTCCTGCCACCAGGAGTAGCCCCAGCGAGTGAGGTCCGGCGAGCGGAGGGAAAGCACCCCCCGCCGTCCAACGTTTTTTTTTTGGTGTTTAAAGTCGGTCATAAGTAGTGCACCGCGGTCACCGTGTCGGCGGGGTGCGACAGGGGGATTGAACTCGCCGGTATTAGCTACTGACAGAGGGCTGGAGGGCGGCGCTGACTTTCAAGTTCACATAGTAGCACAACGTCGACAATGTTGCCCCGTTCGTCATCAGAAGGAGGGGGGGGAGCTTGTACGTCAAGCCACGCCTTGAAGACGCAGAGTGCATCGCTCAGTTGCACTAGTTTATGCACACGCAGTGTTCCATTTTCCCTTGACCAACTTGGTCTTTTCGCCGATACCTAGTATTACGTAGTTTACATTGTACACTGCAACTCGATTCTACGCTTCTGGTCCCGAGGGAAACGTCAAGGGGACGCGTCGTCGTCGTCGACTCGGTCCAAGTGCTTGGCAGAAACGACGATCACCCACATTGAATGAAGATCGGATGGCGGACCGGAAGACCGAGACGACGGCACCGAGAACGATGTCGCAGCGCGTTCGATCACATCTCACAATTGAAG
>JBBPOM010000746.1:0-18962 GCA_038091455.1 Leccinum uliginosum | reverse complement strand
GGTCCGTTATAATTTTGTCCAGTGGCATCGTGACGACCGACTTGAGTGTCCCTACAGGTGTGTCAGGAAAACCACGAGAAGGCAACAGAATCAGACTCCCCAGTCGCGTCAAGGGACTTTATAAAGAAAGAAAACGCGATGCACACGACCCGCCAGGCACCACATTGCTTCGGCATGGGCCACAGCCCATGGTTCGAGTCTATCTTATTTTGGGGACGCCTGACATGCTGACTCGGACCAATCATCGACACCGCAACTCAAGCTGAGTTTATAACGACGTACCCACGCCCGACGCGGCGGCCCCCGTCAATGAAGTGTCGGACCAAAGATAAGTATGTATGTAGAGAACATGTGAGGGCTTATCGATATCGCCGGTCACGGCCACGTTCCATATAAGTAAGACACTGGCGACCGCCTTACGCGTTCAATCCAGCCTTGGATTATGAACTATATTTAGAACCTTCAAAGCCTGAGTCCTCCTAGAGGAGGTCATCCTGGCCTACTAACTTACTCATTTGCACAAGGGCTTGGCAACCGCAACGCCACTCATTGGCAGGCTTCGGAGGAAGATACTCTAGTATCTTGGCATCCGCTTACACATAGTAGTGTCGGAGCGGAGACATTACTTTATCGAACAAGTTGGAAGTCGGGCATGCCATGTAACAGGCAACTGCCGTCACTGCGCTTGGGTATTCACTTACAATAAATCACCGCGGACAAAGATCGAGGGTTTGCTAGATAAACTTGAACGAGTGGTGTCAATTCGTTCGAGACTCTGAGACTCTGACTCGTTCAAGCTTCAAAGCTTCACGAGCGGGTGCTTTGGTATGTATATTCACGGGGCTGGCTGCCGTGACAGCGCACCGTCTCTTCGTCGAGAGAAGTGAGAATGCGGCGAGAGTTGAAACGTTGACCACACAGGTCGGTAATTCCCGAGGAGTCACCGTTTTAGGACTGCCAAGAACTTGGCCAAGATTATCAGCCTGGGTATCATCGAGTCATTGTTGTACTCGACTTTCTGCCAGTGAAACAGTCGACAACGCAGTTTTGTCTGTGGATCACAAGCGCATACGATGACACAGAAAATCAGAGAAGAAGTCCTCAGGCTAATCCCAGATCCTGGGCAATCCACGATGTAAGGACAATTTCTACAACTCATCCGATGGATCCTTATCCATCTAGCTAGATTACCCAAGGAAGGGGAGACAAACATATTGATAACCTCTGCTTTACCTTACTGCAATAACGTACCCCACCTAGGTCTGTTTTTCCCGGTCTGCGTGCGTGATCAACCACTTTGTGACGCGCTTGACAGGGAATATCATCGGAAGCGTTCTTAGCGCTGATGTGTATAGCAGGTAGGTATATGGTATGTTGGATTTCGGATCCGTGGGTCTTACAAACTTCCATTGCGACAGATATAGTCGTCAGTACTCATAGCCTGATGCCTGGATTCATGCTGCAACTTCATTGCAGGGACTCGCAACCGCCGAACTCTTTATATCTGCGGAACAGATGAATATGGAACAGCGACTGAGACTGCGGCGCTAAAGGAGAATGTTACTCCAAGACAGCTCTGCGATAAATATCAAGCCCTTCACAAAGAGACCTACGAGTGGTTTGACATTGGGCAAGTCATAGCCTGACTTTCTGCGTTCTCGCTTGATAAGCAACTTCGATCAGGTTTGATCTCTTTGGGCGCACCTCCACCCCTCATCACACCGAGTAAGATCCTTGCTTTCCACAGCTTACGTCTTTTATATACATCAACCATCTTCCCCTTTCCCAGGATATGTCAGTCGATATACGTCAACCTCGGAAATCACGATTATCTCGAGAAGCAAGTGAAAGACCAGACTTACTGCGAAGGTTGCCAAAAGTAGGTGGCGCTATCTGTTGCTTATCCAATACGAACTCCCGATAACCAGGTTCTTGGCTGATCGATATGTCGAGGGCATATGTCCGCATTGCAATTTTCCCGTGAGTAGAGTCATTTGTCCATCGCTGAGATCGCCTTGATTAAGTTTTATAGGACGCGCGAGGGGACCAGTGCGATAGTTGTGCGAGGACTCTTGATGCTATTGAGCTCCTTGAACCGCGATGTCTCATCGACAAAACTCATAAAGTCGTTGCCCGCTCCTCCTCTCACATGTATTTCAGGCTTGACAAAGCACAACCTCAACTAGAAGAATGGATAAAATTGTCGTACAAGAATGGGAAATGGTCTCCTAACGCGACGATCAACGCAGATGGAGATATTGTTGATGCACGGTTGAAGAGTGGTCTGCGTCCCACACCCGTTACTCGCGATCTCAGTTGGGGCGTACCCATTCCGCCGCTGGGTAGGGATGATGACAAGGAGATGGACGGAAAAGTTCTTTGTGAGTACTCCATCCACCTGATGCATTCGAGTTGCTGACATTTCTCCCAGACGTATGGGTCGGTACTATAGTTGAAAGCTGCTTTTTTTGCCAGAAGCTAAATGTTGTTCCGGTAGTTCGACGCCGTGATCGGTTACCCGAGCATAACCGCCAATTATACCCCTGATTGGCAACAGTGGTGGCTCAACCCCGACAATGTCAAGCTATACCAGTTTATGGGAAAGGATAACGTTTACTTCCATACGGTATATTTCCCGGCCATGCTTCTTGCTGATGGCAGAAAATGGACAACGCTTCATCACATATCGACGACAGGTAAGATCGCCTTTGCCTTGTTACCGAGGGTCTACAATGTTGTCATAGAATACCTCAATTACGAGGGTGGAAAATTCTCAAAGAGCAAGGGACGTGGGGTGTTCGGACCTGCAGCTAAGGAGACCGGTATCCCAGCATCTGTCTGGAGGTATTACCTGCTTGCCACTCGACCTGAAACCGCAGATGCCATGTTTTCTTGGGCTGATTGTGTAAGAAGCATTCACATATCCGCCAGAGCTTTCTTCACTGCTTACCGACATCCAGATCGCGGCCAATAATAATGTCTTACTCAAAAAGTGAACATCCTATCCCCGTCTTCTTGCGACCTGCTAACACTTCCAAAAGCTTCGGAAACTTCGTTAACCGGGCCTTGAAATTCGTGGCCTCGCAGTACGATGGTGTCATCCCCGAGAGTGATACCCCCGGACCGCTGTCTCCTAATGATCCTCTTGATACTGAGTTCATATCCGAAGTCAACAATCTCCTCAAAGAATACATTGATGCGATGGAGAGCGTGAAGCTTCGCCTTGGTCTACAGATTGTCATGCTCATTTCTAATCGTGGAAATGGCTACCTTCAAGCTTCCGGGCTTAACAAGGCATTAATGACGGAAAATCCCCAACGCTGCGCTCAAGTCGTCTCACGTGCAGTGAACCTGATCTATGTGTTGTCCGTGTTGATCTATCCATTCATGCCCAAAACATCGGAGGCCATTCTGCAACAACTCAATGCGCCAGCAAGGAGCGTACCTGAAGTGCTTTCCACAGATATCTTGGCGGGCCATCAAATCGGGAAGCCGGAGCATTTGTTCAAGCACATCGACGAGAAGATGGAGGAAGTGTGGAAGTCTAGGTTTGGTGGAAATGATGGACACAAAGAGGAGGGTTCTGCTACAAAGCGCAAGGTCAAGAAGGCTGATAACCCTAGCGTCAAAGTGAACGGTGTGGTGGACGGCTCGAAATCGCCCGAAGCAATCGCTTTGGAGGCCAAGATCCTCGAACAGGGTAATAATGTTCGCGCACTGAAGGAGAAGAAGGCGGCGAAAGATGTGATAGACGCTGCAGTTTCAGAGCTGAAAAAGTTAAAGGCTGAGTTGGTGACTCTGGAAATAAAAGTAGCTTAGAGATACCAAGGATTGTGTTTCACCACCTTCACGTTGTACTGCTTTGGTGGTTCTGTGGTCCACAGTTTCATGTGTACCTCATCAGCGAAGAAACATCTAGATAACGCTCACCAGTAGTAGACCACCATACAGAGCTAATGCACCAATATCACCGAGGCTGAAGACTCTAGATCGGTGGGCGGTGGGTAGAAGAGTCGAATCGGCGATGATACCATGCAGCTTCATTGCATCGTAACGCCCATGCAAGGATCATCTCACGGCACGACATATGGACTATCCGTGTGCCAAAGTCATCGTACCGACCAAGTCCACACACAAGAACGACAAGGAGAACGTCCGGATTGGCAATGGCATGCAGGGAAGTAAATTGCCTAGACATCAATACCTTAGTAAAGCTTTCAGTTGATTGATGGAGAGGATATCCAACACCACCGCATTGGCGAATTAAAATGTGTCAGGGATCTGAAATATATAACTAGCAGAATGCTGATTGCATTGTCCTGTGTTACACAAACTATGACGTTCAGCCGCACCTCGTCCATTCAATATAGCTGCAAATTTTTACACTCTACACCAGCCGCGACGTTGGATGGGGATGATGCCAAGCCAGAAGGCAGGATATCGACAATACTATGGCGCTGCTCCAAATAAGGCTGCTGCAGAAGCAACATTGGAGATGAGAGTGAGATTGGAGTCAGAAGACGGTTGAGTCTCGAGGCACTGAAAAAATATGCTGAGTTCTCCAGGATTGAATATTGAGATTGAGTGTCCAAGGGGACATTACATACCATAAATCTGGCAATGAAAGGACCACATTAATGCAGATCCATTTCGACAGGATGTACAGGGCCGCTGAGCGGCCAGCGGCGAGAAAGGTGAATCACAGTGAAGGCTACACGAGGATTCGTTCACAGAAGCCTACCTTTCACTGTGCGAGTGTAGCCTTGGCATCCCTTAAGAATGCTGGGATAAGTAGTGTCGAATGGAACGGCACGGGAGTAGGAAACAATGCGAGCAACTGATCTAAAAGTCATCATAGTACTAGAAGCCGAAGCCTTCAAGTTGGGCTGAGCAGTTCGGTTCAATACCGTATGGGTCATAAGTATTTCCTGTAAGAAATACGTACTTCCGTATGAACAGTCTTACAGTGTAACAATGCTCAGCGGGCTTGACTGCAATGTTAGTAATTCAGCTTGCCGAGGAAAAAAATTGAACCGTCCACGACTTGCGATCGGATGCCGACTCAGACGCGTTATGACGGCCAAATTTTCGGCATTTCGTCAGACCATCCAATCAGGAATGCCTGTGACACGTGACGCGTGACAAATGATTTGATCCGGATTACCTGTTTGTTTGAACTCGGCGGAGCCTTTTGCGAACCTTCTAGCGGTTTACTTGGGCAGTTCTGATTGGAGGTGAGGCCTACGTCACTGAGACTCTGCGGAAGATTGTAGCGTCTGCAGCGGGTTTGCTGAAGAACACTTACCTGTTCGTATGCAGCCCGACAAGTCGGACTAGTCATCGTGATTTGTCAGTACCTCGCATAAGGACACCGGGTCTTGGGAGGGCTGCCACACATATAACCCCACTGATCTTCCGCTAATCACGCAGCAACAGTATCAAAGCATGTCGTTCCCTGACAGCACTACCGTTCTCATCGTTGGGGCAGGCCCAACTGGCCTCGCTGCTGCCTTATCTCTCATCCACCATGACTTTCGTGACTTTGTCATCGTGGACGCCGTGCAGCACGGCGAGAACACCTCCCGTGCCCTGGTCATCCATGCGGCCACTCTCGAGGTAAATCTTCTTATCGCGGTCCTCTATCCCGTCTCAACATATCATAGGCGTTGGATTCGATCGGGTGTGGAGACGACATCATATCCCAGGGCACGAAGGCAACCAAGTTCGGGATTGGCACACGCTCTCACACCCTGATCCATCCTGATATCTCGTCTCTCAAACGGCATACTTGTCACCCGTATGCACTTTTGATTCCTCAGAACCTGACGGAACACGTGCTCCAATCGAAGCTAGCTAGCTTCGGCGTGACCGTCCATAGACCTCTCAAGGTCGCCGGAATGAACCCTAACAAGAACAATTCCCATCTGACTGACGTCGTGTTCGAAGACGGCAGTGTAATCACCGCGAAATATGTGATTGGTGCTGACGGTGCACGCTCAGTGGTGAGTTCTTGTTGGCCACACTCTGACGTCGTCTTGTTCAGTTCGCACTATAGGTGCGCACCACCACTGGCATCCCTTTCATCGATCCTATCAGTGGAAGGTTGGAAGAGACATCAAATATTGCTCAAATGATACTCGCAGATGTCATCTTCGATAATCCGATAGAGGATGCCCTTTTTGCGGGGACCTTGACCCCGAACGGCTTCTTCCTTTGTGTGCCGATGCCATCCACCTTCAATGAATACCTCGTTTCTAATGGTCAACCCTCTCTCACTGGACAAATCTTCCGCATTGGTGCTGGTGTACCCTTGGAAGATGGAGAAATCCCTCGTTCGCCTTCCAAAGAATATGTCCAGAATCTCATCAATCGATTTGGGCCGTTCAGTCTATCATCCGATCCCTCAGTGAACCCAAATGGAAACTCCGTACGTATCAAGGACATGGTATGGGTGACTCGTTTCCGCAACCACGCTGCTATCGCGGATACCTTCTTCACTCGCCTTGGATCCCCGGGCGTATCGCAGGCGGCAGAGCCAGAGGGCGGCGCTATCCTCCTCTTGGGAGACGCGGCCCACATTCACTCCCCCGCAGGTGGGCAGGGCATGAATCTTGGGTTGCGTGACGCCATATTCTTGGGCGAAGTTCTGCCGAAGCACATCCAAGCCTCTGAGACCAAGCCACTTTCCGAAGCGGACAAGATCCTCAGCGACTTTGCCGCCCAACGACATGCACGCGCACTTGAGGTGATCGGTCTCACCAAGCGATTGTTGACGATCATGAGTCTGAAGAGTAATGCATGGGCGTATTGGTGGTTGCCTATCAGCGCGGTGACGCTCCGCAATTGGGCGTTGTGGGTGGCAGGTCGTTTGCCATTCGTGCAACGGAAGATAGCTTGGGAGTTGAGCGGGTTGGGTCGGAGGTGAATTTTCCGGCACTGGCAGAGGTTTTCTTTGTTTCCATTTCTCCGCATGTTTATGATCGTGATGACCCCCACTCGTACACTTTGTATCATAATAACTTATGGTTGTGAGCAAGTTGTGATTCTGAAGCTTGTAGAGACTTGCGGTCTGCTCCGTGGGAATTTCGATCACATCGCTTGCTCACGCACCACAGTCGGAGCATCTAATCTTGGTGCCTTATGCAGAACGATAACGAATTTGTGGTAGGCAACTCAACCCCACGCATTGTCTTGCAGACTCACAATCTTAGTAGTTCAAGAGAAGGCGAAAGAGGCCGCGAATCAACGCTCAGGATGCAAAGGCAAATGTTTACTTCTATGAAGGAAACGTCGCCGGATCCCGTTCTGAGTCAGGACTGATTCCGGAGATTGCTACACTTCCGCAACCTGTGACGTCTTCTCCTGCATCTGTAGACAACCCCAAACCTCCAAGTCCGATGTCGCCCCCTGAGAACGTTATCACGGTCGAGAAGTTTCTTGCTGGTTCAGTCCAAACGCCGAGAGCCGTGCGAATGGCACCCAGTTCTGCTTCCCTGAAGCCGCCCCGCACATATAGATATAGTCGTCGTCGACCAGCGGGAAAGCGATCAACGCCTGTTGGGAAAGTGACCAAGGCATCCAAGCAAGCGAAGGAGCCTTCCCGAATTGCGAAGACCTTGTTCCGAGCCGCTGTTCTAACAGGTGGCGATCCCCTCGATTCCCTGGTGGAGGATGCAGGAGGCTCTGTTTCTCGGCGTCCTTTGAAATTCGTCCCTTTCAATAAATTCGCAGGTCCCTTTGCACGGGATCAGACCGTCGACTCTGATGCAGTTGAGCCCTCTGGCCCTGGAGAAGACGAAGTACAGCGTACTAGTACACGACGCCTCCGCGATCCTCCAGGTGTCAGAGCGCATAAACATCATTCTTCGAGTACTCGCCCACGAATACCGTTGTCCTGGATCCCGTTCCGAGAAGCAGAGGCAGCGTACTCTGCAATGTTTCCGTAAGTGACTTCGGTGTATCATCGCCCTCGATTTGTCGGATGTGCCAAGTCTTAGCACGCGCTGTTGAGGCATCTGGTGGTTTCTAGAAAGGCAATATCCATGCATGCTAACTTTATATGCTCTCTCAGACGTACTACGGGTTGACGCGCTTGTGAACGTTGGCCGTTGTCGCGCGCAGATCGTGCAGGCTCGGGTCATCAGGCCTTCAGGTGTTTGGGGGATGGCCAGACTTTTTAGCATCTTCACAACGCTTGCTGGGTACTCTTGTTGTATGTACTCTTTTTGTATTTTTTTTTGTCTTCGAGTTTCGAACTTGAAGCGCGTCCAACCTTTATTAGCTTACGTAATAACATTTTGAGCGTTGTAAGGTTTGTGCGGATCTTTCTAATTGGGCTACCACTTCAAGTTATGCAAGCCTATCTTGCGGAGAAATACATGTCAGGGGCCAAGGCCGAGGCCATATTATCCCGAACCGCTCCCAAGAAGAAGAAACGCAAGATAGCAAGCGGTGCTACCAGTGGTCCATCCGGATTTGTGGATGAGGATGCAGGCTTTGGCGACGAGGCCGCAAGGCAACAAGAGGAAGATGAAATGGAGGTGATGGAAGCTGCGGTTGCGAGCGATCGAAGTTTCAAGAAACGGAGAGCGGACGAGCGTTCGGGGTGGACTACGCTGCAGGAGGGCTTGAAGAGGGAACAGAGTCCACCCGTGCCGACCGATGAGCAACCAACCGTCGTGGACGACGCACGGCCTTTCAAGGGTGGCTTGATGCGTCCCGAGGAACTGCGAAAGGTAAAACAACTTTTGTTTGACACCCGTACGAGATGGCATTTGACCCTAGACATGTAGCATTCAAAGTCCCACGTCAAACGAGAAGAAATGGCGCAAGAGCAGATGGAAGCAGCACAAGAGACTGTATACCGTGACGCGTCTGGTCGCAAGATCGACATGAAACTGGCCCGAGCCGAAGCTGCTCGTAAGAAACGAGAAAAGGAGGAAAGCGAAGCGCAGAAGATGGAGTGGGGCAAGGGACTTGTACAACGAGAAGAACAAGAGAAACGCAAGGTTCAGTTGGAGAAGAACAAATCTCTGCCTTTCTCTCGCGAAGCAAATGACAAGGAGCTCAACGAGGAGCTCAAGGCACGAGAAATGTGGAATGATCCTGCCGCTGCTTTCCTGACGGTCAGCCCAACCGTATGTTATGATGCCGTTGGTTCTCTGATTCTTTCCCCACACAGAAAAAAGCATCCAAGGTTGCCAAAAAGCCAGAGTATAGTGGTCCTCCGCCTCCTCCTAATCGTTTTGGCATAAAACCGGGGTACAGATGGGATGGCGTAGGTGAAGTCAAGTCCTTGAAGCTCGAACGACCGTACTGATATATTCTCTAGATCGTGGCAATGGTTTCGAGAAGAAGTGGTTTCAGCGTATTAACGAGAGACACCGGACGGCAACAGCGAGTTATGAGTGGAGCGTGGATGATATGTAATGTATTTTTTACTACTATATCTTACGGGGTGACTGTCGTAATGATATCTCATCGTGCACTAACGTTTGCGATTGCGTCTGACTGTGTGTTTGGAGGGTCTAGGAGGGTCATTGGTATCACAGATGTGGACATAATGTCGTAATGCATGAGATTACATGGCTCGCATAGGTCATCTAAAGATGATAATCTCCAGTGAAATGAATAGATAAGTATCGCCAGTAGGTACAAACCAATTTCCCTCAGTACAAGATGTGGGTATCGACTGCAACGGAAAGCGATGAACGCAAAGAAGCGTCCGCGATTTCTAGTATTCTGAGACATCGGTGACTTCTGTAACTTCTTCGTTCGGTGAATAGTCCATTGACTTGAGATATGATCCATTCTCAAAGTCATCACTAGATCTGATGTCGCCATCCGAGACGACGGTGGGTTCAACACGACGAGGCTCAGACTGTCTGGGTATCCGTGGTCGAGGTTCGACACGGACAGTACGCATGTTGGGATAGTTCAAGATTAGATGATGATCGTCCATGACTGCGCGTATCTCCTCAAACTGGCAAACCCATCGATCGGTCCCACGAGACAATGAAAGCACAGAAGGGCCTGCTCACCTTTGTCCCTTCCGGAAGAGGTATTGCGCGTGTATATTTCTTCTCTTCTCGCTCCCTGACGAGACGTCCATCTTCCTCCTTCTCCGAGATCTTGACCGTCTTCCACGTAACAACCAAGTTATTCCAACGGAAACTAACGTGGGCTTGATCTTTCTTTATCCCGGGCAGGTCAAAGGTCGCGGTGATCTGTGCGGGGATAAGAAGGTGATGATCACGGGAATGTGACGGAGTATACGTACCGTACGACCTGAACGAGACTCGCGGAATGAAACGCAATCCCTTCAACACGTTGAAAAGGATGAGGATAGTATAGATGAAGCAATGCAGTGGCGTACGTGGATTTCTTCCGTTTGACTTTGGGAGGTGTCACCTTCCGTGGCGTGGTAACATGTTGCTCCGGGGTAGAACGCGATAGTAGACCACTCGATCCGGCCTGGGTCTGGGGTGCCTCCAGAGATTTGACCTTGAGAGGAAGCTTTGCCTCTGCAGCGTGCTTCCTCTCCCTCAAGGTATTCCATAGTTCATGGAGTGACGTGTATCCCTGCTCTCGCGGAGCTTGTACTTTCGAGGTCTGTGGGCGCTCGATGCTGCGCTCGACACCTCGTCTCCCTGAAGGAGGTAAAGGAGACTTGGATGGAAGACGAGAGCGACGGGGAGGAAGAGAGGGGCGCTCTTCTACCAATTCATAACCGTCGTATCCATCCCAACAAGTGAAAGTGCCGATAGCTGTGGAAGACATGGATAGACCCTTGGATAGAGTTGGTGAAGACCCGCCGCCCAAGCCGCCTTGCGGGGTTGAAGTCGAAGAGAGGGGAGCTGGACAAAAAGGTAGAGAACGGAATTAGCACTGACCGTTGGGTGATTATCAGGACACGGGGAGTGGGGGAGGGGGCCTGAATGTAGCCGGCAGAAAACACGAGGCTGCCAAAAGGAGTGGCGATCAAAAATGCCCGTCACTTTATCAGAGAATTGCCAGGTCATGCAGCTTCCGATCTCATCTGGAATTCGGCTGTTCAGCGCCTACAGCAACGCTCAGCGCAAGCTGTAGGCACAACACTATGAATCATAAGTTGCTCAGTCCAAAGAGCAGGTCTGCTCCGTCGCATGCGATGCAGAGGCAATCCTAGAGAAGCCCTGACCACCGCGTGCACACGGGTGAGATCAATGTAGGAAACGCGCACAACGTTTTAAATCCACACCGTGAGATATGTTGAAACCGGATGGCGCGATTACGCCATTCATGGGAAACGAGGTCGCCTCGTGGACGCCATGCAAAGAATGGATCAACTTCAAGGCTGGCCGTCGTCTTTCCCTGAACCGCAAGTTCGGATACAGCAACGTTTGTTTGTTTGTTTGTCGCCGTCACTTTCAACTTTTACCACCAACAAGCTTGAAGGTAAGATTCAAATTTCCATCCCACCCACATGATGGGCTTCCAGCCGCAGTCATAAAGCATGTTAGACTACCTAGGCTCCCAGGAGCTGCGGAAAGTTTTGACCGTCTGATCTTTATTTTATCTTCGGTCTCCATTGAACTTGTTCTGATCAGATCGAATGCACAGGTTGGACTAGGCACATGGCTCAGCGCTCAATGATAACATCGTTCGTGAGATTGTCTCCGACCGTGCTATTCTCCCCCGCATCACCATGTCCACGTAACTCGAGTTTGGGCTCATGTTTTCATTTATCGCATACGACAAACTGCTCACAATGAACGGAAACGCGTTTCATGATTATCTGACAATGTCCTTTGAATCCGCAGCGCAACCAACGTGAGTCACCGGTCGTCAACCAGCCTAGCTTGACCCCGAGATTAAATCAACTCATCGCCTCGAGGGTTCCTCTGAACCAAAACGGATGGGGTTTCATGTGCGAGATTCTCCAGGGATTTGAACCTGCGTCCACGCCAGTCTGTCGTATTAATTCAAAATTGTAATAGCTCTGGGAGAAGTGTTAGAGCCTTATTCTACACATTCAAAGCTCACTTACTCCATGCTGAGTGATTGTATCTCCCCGTGCATGGTCACGTCGGAAGGTGACCAAGGCATTCGCAGAAGCAGTCGCTTTGCTCGGCGTAACGATATTCCAAGTCGGGCAAGGTTGCGGAAGGTTGACCAGAATACACCTGTTACGCAGCTTTACCTCCAACGGAGGTGGTGAAAGAGATGGACGCACGTCAGGATGTGTTGTGTCGCTATGAATCGTTCGAAATACTTTGCCCAAGACTCAGCCGCTTCGTGGGCTTGTCTGCCTTGACTCGGTGTCATTCATGTGTCCAGCGCCTATGCAGAACTATGCTTCTTACCCCGAGGTTCCTCGCTCGTGATGAGCGAATTGTCGATCGTGACCTCCGCAGAGGCAAAAACTTCGCTCCCAAGGCGCTCGAAATCTCTGCAATCGGAATAGGCTGCCTAATTGCAGAATACTTCCTTACGGGTATGTTTTTGAAAAGGAGCAGGACCATATGCTTACCAGCCGCGTGATAGTGTCGTGTATGTTGATGCGATCGAGGAGGTATTGAGACAGACTGTATGTGACACGAAGCTCATCCTTGAAGGACGGATCCATTTAGCAAACCACGGCGAAAACTGGGATGCGAAAGAAAAGGGCAGAAGGCGCAAGGTCGTACCTTCGAGAAAATGGGCTTAGCCGGGAGCATCGTCTCGCCTATAGTGATCAGAAGCCGAAGTTCATGCACATGCGTGACCGTGGAGTGCTGGAGTCCTCTACGCACAGGCGGATGGAGCCGTGCATTGAAGCGTAATAGTCTTCCGTAGGAACGGCCCACGTTGCGTGTCACCTTACGTTGACAGCAAACTATGTTCCGCTCACTCGAATACGTCACATACTTGCTTCAATAGAACCAAGCCAACTTCGCGGTGAAGGGCCTGGAAGTAATCATTATTGTGGGGAGACTCTGTGGAGCTTCTCATGATCAGATTGAAGCTGAAATTGAGTTTTGAGAGCGTATCCGCTTCTGAGAGCAAACACGTGGAGTGTTGCCACTTCGTATCAATATCGCTCTCGTGCTGGGGGAATCATTGAATCGGTCACTTCAGGCCCATCAGGGTAGAATCTCCGCCCTAGGACTTGGATTGACATGCGAGCATCTGAATCGATTCTATGTTGCGAAGTTTGCGTTGGTCACTGGACTAAGTTTGTGTGATTCACAGAAAGATTGACTCTGAACCTATGAAACATGGGAGTCGCAATCGCGCATGCATGCCATACCGGAACTTGCCGGAACTTGGATATTCAAGGTGTACAAGGGCGTCGGTGCACACAGCATTTCTTGCTACTTAGCAAACTGCCGCAGCTTGCCTGTACCATGCAGTGGCCTGGATATTCTAACAACACCCCGAATTACTCTGGAAGAGTAAAGTAAGTTCTTGACACTGGCCTCCTAAATGCGTCGTCGCCAATGTTAATCTCCCGCCATCACTAGTCAATACCCACAGAGTGGTTCTGCTATAAGCCCCACTCCCTCAAGTCCAGCTGCACAATACGCTCCACCGTACTATTCTGCTGGGGGATATGCACCTCCGCCCGGACCACCCCCAAGGGGAACTGCGTGGCAACCCTCACCACCCGGTCACGCAGGATATCCATCCCCAGGTCCTCCGCCTTTGCCTCCGACAGGGCAACAGTCGTATGGAAGCCAACAAGTCCCAGGTGGACAGATGCAACCCGCCTACTTTCAGTACTCACAATGCAATGGGAGGAAGAAAGCATTGCTTGTATGATTTCACTCCGAATCTGCCTGACGTTCTCCAATGTTTAAGTATTTATAGATCGGTATCAACTATATCGGCCAGCCCGAGGCCCTTCACGGTTGCATAGAAGACGTCCAACGCGTGAAGAGGTTCCTTTTTGGTCAGCGTGTTTTATTGACTGCTTCATGCGTGGTCTCATGTCATCGTGAAAGGACGCGGCTATAGGGAGGAGGACATGGTGATACTCACAGATGATTCTACACATTTCCGTCAACAACCGACTCGACAGAACATGGTTCGTTGCATCACCAGGTCCAATTCTTGGTGAATTTATCGTTTAGCAGCTCGATGCAATGTACTGGCTTGTGAAGGATGCTCGGCCCAATGACTCTCTTTTCTTCCATTGTATGTGCTGTATTACTACGACAACGCATCCCCTGTTGATCTGAACAGACTCGGGGCATGGAGGACAGACCAAGGATCTCGATGGCGATGAAGACGATGGATACGATGAAGGCAAGTCAAGTCAGATTTACCTGGAATTCTAATTATATGGTGATTATCCTCAGTCATCTATCCTGTGGACTTCAAGGCAACATCCCATATCGTGGACGATGTTTGTAATCAATATTACATCCCGTGTGTTTGCATCTAAGATCTATTGCAGGACATGCACAGGATCATGGTTAGTAGCCTTCCCGCTGGCTGTCGCCTAACAGCCATTTTCGATGTAAGCCACCACAATGCATACCAGTACTGTCTTAGTGGTGACTCTGTAACAGGCATGTCATTCTGGCTCGGCCCTAGGTATGAATTCCACACAATGTTCAAAGTAACTGCGCTAAAGCGTTTATTCTTAGACCTCCCGTACACTGTACGTGTCAACCCTTTAAGTTATAGGCGCATATCCCAATCTTGATCGTACAGTATTCCACGGAGGGCAAGCTCAAGGAACCCAATGTGGCGGCCGGGGCAGCAAAGGGATTGTTTTCCGCTTTCGTTTCTTACGAAAGGCGTGACATGGGCGGCATGATGAATGGCGTCACAGATCTTTTCCGTGCCGCCTCTGGGAGCGCACAGAAAGCCAATGAATATACAAAGGCGACAAGATCAAGTGTCGCCGACGTGGTAAGACGATCCCATCTACATACCGCGGTCCGTGTTTTCACTCCTCGTGTCATTAGATTTCCTGGAGTGGTTGCAAAGACACCCAGACGAGCGCCGACGCCCAGATCGGAGGCCGCAGTACAGGTGCCATGTCCGATGTATGTGCTTCAGACTTTGTTTTACGCATTTCCGCTAAAGTACCTTCTTGATTATCGTGACACTAGGCGTTTCTGACGGCTCTTGGTAAGTTTGCCACTCTGACTTGATCGATTCCCTGGTCATTGAGACGAACTCGTACAGCCCGAAACCCTAACCTGAGCTATCAACAACTTCTCGTTGACATGAGGTAATGAGCTGGATCTCTATGTTGTTTGTAGCATATTTGAACCTGCTTTCTGTACTCAGAGGATTTCTCAGTCGGAAGTATAGCCAAAAACCACAGGTGCGTATTTGACAGCTCCAACATCATGGGCTCATGTTGATACGATCTCATCAGTTTTCGAGCTCCCACCCCATTGTAAGTCACCAATTTATGACTATCCGCCCAAAGCAGAATTCACGCATTCCCATGGACCTTAGGATACCAACTTGCAGTTCATCATTTGATTTTAGAATCCCTTATCACTCTGCTCGAGTGCCCAGGAAAACGTAGCAGCTGTACAACTCGAATGTTCCAATGTATGTCAATGTATGATCTAACTACTGCAGATCCCAAAGAGCCAATGTATTCGTATTGGGGTGGGATATGAATACAGTCACTGATAAACGGGCGATTGACAGCGCTGCTCGAAATGTTCCTTCTTTGACTTCGCTAAAAACTACTTACGACGAAAAAGTCCCACAGTCGTGATCAGAAGATGCCCAGTGCCCACGAGCAGCATGGCTGCGCCTGTTGAGCGCATACACGCCACCATTGGGATACGAACTTGATAGTTGTGGTCTCCGGGTGTGTGCTTCTTGTGTGCTTCAGGTAAAGTATCCAAGTGTCACTTGATTTCTCACTCTTGTCGATCGTAGTTCGCAGCCTGAGTTGCCACATGTGTATACAACGTCTAACTGTACCACGCCTGATGATGACAGTGTCAACAATCTGTGATTCCGGCGTGGATATGCTCATAGGAGCGAGTTCCCGGAAATGGAAAAGGGGATGCCAAGCAACAAGTATTGATCATTCTCGTGGGGCTGAAAAGACGACGAGCGACCAACGCTGATTATGTACTACTTGACGATGTATTCACTTCAATCACTTGGCCGTCCGTTCGCGTGATTGGGTGGGAGCCCCCTACGATCATGCATCATGGGCTGAGTTTTGATGCGATTGTGTATGGTTAAATATGTTTGAACCTCGCTTTTTAGCTTTTAGTCTAATTTTTCTTTTGCTTGATCGGTATAGATCTTCCTTGCCGTTGCATACCCCTACTCTTCGTCCTTCAACTCCGGCAGACACTGCGACATGAAGACCAAGCAAGTAGCGAGCATCAGCAAGACGACATAGACCAAGTTGCCGCCTAGAACATTGTACTCTTTGGAAACAGCGAACAATGATGTCGTTAATGCAGGACCAATGGCACGCGCGATGGACGTCAGACTTTGACTGAGCCCGTTAGTCGAACCGAGGGATTCCTTGTTGGGAGCGGCTCGGGTGACAAATATAAAGACGACAGCTAAACCGAACTATGGTGAGATCATCAATTTCCCAAATAGAGGTCAAAACGCACTATACGACAGGTCTATGATGACTATGAAGATGAGTTGCACGACGATGAGGATCCAGATAATGGGCCCGACTTTCCCCTGCGCTGTAACCACAGCGCTCATGATCGGGAAGAGGAGAACTAGCGGATAAAACCAAAGGACAGCGTTACAGAACACTTTTCTTGCCCCGAAGAATGTTATGATCTTTGCAGAGAACAGACCCTGTACGAGGCCGTCGACGACACCAAGTGCCGCCAAGAACACGCCGATGACAGATGGCGAGAGTCCTAAGCCGCCGATTTCGAGAGGTGACGAGTAAAACAAGGGCAGAAGGACAAGGAGACCGATTTCCACGAGTCCTAATGTTCCATAGTTGGCGATGGGTATCATCACGGAGTAGGTTCTCAAGAGGGTCGTCATCGGAAGGGGCCTTGCGTCAGTCGTAGGCGAGTTATTCTCGACCGAAGACTGTGACCCTCTGACCCTCTTCGATGGCAATGACTACGAAGCCGAAAGAAATGTGATTCATTTCCAACTTGTAGCAGATTGATGTCGTACCTCCTTCAAGAATACCGCACAGACCACAAACACCAAGAGGGTGAAAGTCCCCGCTATCAGAGACGGGAGGAAGTAGGGATAGGTCGCCCAGAATTCAGCCCGAAAGATATCAGGCCAACGCTCTTGCGGCTTCACCAGCGCGCCGCCGTAAAACGGGCTAGCGAAACAGCGTAAGCTCAATACCATTAAACGATGTAGCAGGTCAGACGTACGCGATGGTGAGTCCGATGCAAAAGATGGCCGGTACGAGGGAAAAGACCTGAGCCATGTTGGTGGGGTCGCTTATATCACCGAGTATGCTCTTCATCACCCCAACGTTGCCATTGAGGACGCCAGCAATACATCGACTTGGGATATCCCCTCAGCCAACTTGCGCATGAAGAGAAACACCGACATTGACTCGCCTGATGATGAGGGTGGGCAACGTCCGCGACAGGCCGAAGGCGATGCTGGACGCACTGAGGCCGAGCAGGCCAACCAATATAACGGGACGGCGCCCGACAAAATCCGACAACCGGCTCCATTGCCAGCTAGTCAACGCCTGAGTGACGAAGAAGAGGGATTCCTGCACGCGAAAGACAGACGGGTTTGAGATGGCACCATCCGAGAGGACCTTGAGTGCTTACGATGAGACCTGCGTAATAACCGATCTTGCGATCGTCTCCTCCCGTAATGCCGAGCTCGCCGATAAGCTTTATTTGTGGGAGCAGGTCCACGAATTCAACAGACGGGTTGTCAAGTGTCAGAACGACAGGGTTATATCCAACGTGAGCGGTGACTGACCTGATTGATGAAGGGGAGAATGTATACAGACGAGATGGGTTCGGCGACCAAGGCAAGGAAGACGATGTTCATTTGAGCCCATGGTAATGGCGTCTTGGGCTTTGGCAGGAGAAGGGAAGTCTCCTCATCAGGCGCTCTGTCATGGTCTGCCATCGTCGACTCTTAGTGGGACCGAAAATATAAACAAGTTGTAGCCTGCGTGTGTACAGAAAATATAAGAGGACATTAGAGTCAACCTTACTCATCTGTCATTTGAGATGTTTCAAGTTGGAATGACTCATCGCCTCGGACTTGTTTTTATCAAGTCAATTGGCAACGACTGAGTTCTCCGGAGAGTTCTCGGATTTCCGCAATGATCGTCTGGACGTGCACAGAATCTAAATCGAAAAATATGCACCTACTTGAATGATCAAACTGTTGATCCGAGCTAGAGCCATGTATTCCGGGTGGCGCGGACCTCGGGTACAAGTCACGCCATAGTCTCAGAGTCACGCCGACACTGTCTGATCATCTATCATTATATGCACCAGCGCTGCACAGCGTGTCCACCCGCGTGGCTTCTGTATATCAATCACCCGCTCGGGCCAGTGTCCCATAAGTCTGACTTCCTCTTCCCACCACCTTTCCTTCAGCCCAACGTAGTTGCACTGTTGCAACCACCGTCAATGAGGTCTTTCGGACCTATTCCCCACTGGAACTAAACACTTGGCAGATAGGCGCCCAAAGTGGAATTGAAGGGCAGCGACAGGTGCCCGCCTCGCCCTTACTAACAAGCTAGTGCCTTTCTTTGGAGATGGATGACAGCACACACTCAGAGTATTCACCGAAAACATCCCTTCGAGCGTTCCTTGGCTGTGCAACAGTTGACAATCGCGTAAAACTCAATCTTACAAGGCCCTGCGCTCTTTGGGCGCCTCGGATAGTTTCTAAGACTTGACCGATGGGATGGCATTAGTAGAAAGGTTCATTTCGTCAGAAAACATGATCATGCATCTTCATTAAGCCGGAGCTTTCACATCTTTTTTATCGTCGCCAGAGTAGTTGGACGAAACCTCAGGATCTGCAAT
>JBBPOM010000745.1:0-18963 GCA_038091455.1 Leccinum uliginosum | reverse complement strand
ACACACACATACATACATACATACATATACATACACAACCCCCCCTCCTCGCTCATCTCCCCCCCTACCCCCCTACTACCCCCCTGTTTCTAGCCCGTGTGATCGGCTGGACGAGCGAGCGAGTAGGAGGAGCCGCATCGATGTGTATAGCAAGGGGGCCTGCGCCCTCGAGGCCATCATATGACAAGGTTTCGTTCATGGGTGGCGTTTGATTGACAGTTGCCGTCGGCGTTTACCGAGCGGGTTTGGGACAGCCGTTCATTCACGGCAGTTGTCTTACACGAGGGATCACGATCAATGGAGGGCCTCATCGAGACCTGCATGGATAGCCATCCTCCTGAGTCCCCCGCGCCAACGTGTATAGCACGCAACAGCTCGTAGTGCGACACATCATTCTCACGAGACGAAAATCAATCAATGAACGGACCGAATATGAGATGCAGAGTGAGAATAAAGGGAAAACGAAAAAAAAAGGATAGGCGTTGATAGTATGTGTCCAAGGGCCAGTCGAAAAGTTTACAACCCGATTTAAATAATCCAGGGGAAATACATACATTTATGAGTCAATGATTCCGAGTCTCTTTGTCTTCTAGTAGCTCGTGGTATAGAGCAAAAGGAATTACGAGACGGAACCGCTTCTATACTTGACTATTTCCAGCGTCGCTACGTCGGGAGAGGACGAGGTCGTGCGAACTGAGCTGTGCTTCAGACATGGTGTCTGGCCCACGGGATGGGAGGCGACCGTACGGATGCGCAGAGACCTCGTCCTCGAGTGGAACATCCGAGCCAAGGAATGCCACTCTCTCCTCCGATATACCGGTGGATGGCTCCGTCTCGTCGTCTAGTTCATCGTCCACCGCGCGGTGTGCGACCCAGCCGAGGTATACAAAGAGGGCTACGCAGAGCATGATGCCACCGATTGTCCAGACTCTACCCCAACCGTCCTCGCTTTCGCCCGCGCCGGACGCCTTGTTTGCACTGAACGACCTGATCCCTGCGCCGATGCTGGTGTGTATGATGACCTTGAAGAGGGAGATCGCAGTACATATGACATACGTCTTCATACTCAGCGGCGTTGCAGCAAGGAGGGCGTTCATGACATTGTATGGATAGGGAGCAACGCGGACGAGGAACAGGAGTTGTGGTCTGCGTTCGATCGCCCGTACGACACGGCACAGTCCGCGGGTTGACTGCAACCAGCGGGCGATCGGCTCGCGGAGGAATATGCGGGACAAGGAAAAGACCACGATCGCGCCGGAGAGCGCGGCAGAGTAGGATATCACCGCACCGATCCAAGGTCCATAGGTATAACCAGAGAGGGTGATCAGCGTGGAATACAAGGGGAGGGGAGCTGCAAGGTTTAGAGAAGCATCGAGGCAGATAGAAGCATCCGATTGGGAGAATTGTGACAAAAGGAGTAAGCGATGCACGAACGGGATATTTTATGTAAGATGGGACGTACGGAAGGTGGTGATAAATATCAGGCAAAAGAGGACGGCAAATCCAAAGTACTCGTCGTTGCGCAGCCAGTGTGACAATTGATCAAGGCCTTGGTTGTCGGGAGAGCAGGGTGAGGCGAGGGACGAGGAGTGCGAAAACAATTCGAGTTTAGCACGGATCGTGGACAGGAGAGGGGTAGATGGGAGCCAATCAAGCAGGGGAGATTACTCACCGTCGAAGACGCGCTGCTTCCAAAAGGCGATCGCAAGCAAGAAACCAAGACTAGTTGCACCGTAGGCCAACACGGGTGACCATTTCTTCAGTAAAATCCACGTCCGGAGTCCGCGGGGACGAAGGTAACGAGATGACTGCGAGCGAGGACACGAGGACGACGAAGGTGCAGGACGAGCGGGGATGAACGGATGAGCCGGTCGATGTGTGGAACGGAAGGGGGGAGTTGGCGGAATCGAGGGGACACCGCCGGAAGGGAGGGACGTGCTCGTTTTCTCGTCTGACATGGGTACTTCAAGTTGCTCGGTCGTCCTGAGCGCTGGATCGAAGTGACTTCCCGGACTCGCCCGAATGTTTTCGGTAGCGAGGAATTCGACTGCTGGGATCCGGCCCAGCTGGAGGGGAGACGAATTGACGAGGGAAGGGAAAGACAAGACGCACGAGCCCTGGAGTGTAGTCAAAGTAAAAATAAAAGAGTATCGTGGCAGGCCTTTCTATCTTAGTACCAACCTCTCATCCACACCCCATAATGTCCCTGCAGAGCGCCCTTCGTACATGGCTCCCTCGCCATCGACGCCGCGCGTACAGCACCCCCGTGTCTAAGCCGCGGAGCGGTCATGCAGACTTTTACGCGTCGTTGCTTCCTTCGATGATCCCAGTCGCACTGCTCGGCTCGGCGGTGTACATGGTGAGTCCTCTCTTTCGCCTGCTGTCGCTGGCAATTTTCCATTCTGTCCCGACGTGACATCTCCCGTCTCTCCGTTGGCGCCGGGGCACCGCTCTCGAGAATCCTCTTCTTTCTTACCCTTCTTTCCTTCAACCGCACGTCCCGCTCTTAACGGCCGATTCTCCCTCTCCATTTCTTTCTCGTTCTCACAGGGTCTCCATCTTGCCCAAACCCGCCTCGCCCACGAAAAATTCCTTGACGAGGCACAAGAGCGCATCCGTGTCCTCGAAGAGCAGGTCGATTCCCTTCAGAGGCAGCGGGCCGTCCCAGCTTCTCAGCAGGTCCCATCAATCAACGGGCGCTCCTGGTGGCCGTGGCCTTGACTCTTAATCACGCATCAACATCACGTCTTGTTCTTTGATGTTAAGAAAATCTACGGTATATATAATTCGTGAAATGTGGCACGATTAGTATTAAAAAAAAATGGTATGAAACATTGACAAGCATGAGAGATGGAACAAAGTCACATGGAAGCGCTGCTATCCCACCGCATGCTACGGTCGACTTGGAGAGCACTTCCCTCTTGATCCATGCGGACGGGATCTCAGCCCGCATTCGCAAGCGCCTTGTTGACAAGGACTGATTTGAATTTATCATATAACTTCGCGGAGCTAATTTCAGTTGGTTAGTTTGTCCGTCTAGGTGCCTCGGAACGCATCAAGTGTGTACCTCAGGATGGCAGCCGCAAGTCCTGCAAAGGACTGGACCAGATCTTTTCCACGTTTGAACCGGAAAATGTCATATGCTGTCGAACGGGGTTATCAATGGACACCAGTCGTTGACATGGCTTCCTTACAAACAAAGATAAAGTCCATGATCAGCTTCGCCCGCGAAACTTGGAGCCAATAGTTCTTGCGTCGAAGTCTCCCCAATTCCTTTTCGTCGAGCTTCGTAGTTTTGGGCCGTGATTTCGACGTCGCCCCATCCAACGACTCTTTATATGCTCGGTTCTCCACTGTAACTAGGTTTCAGCAAACGACGAGAGCATAAGACCGACAGTTACCTTCGCGCTGCAGGCCCGCCACGATACTCATTTCCACCCCATTCTCGACCAAACCGACAAGAGTGCCAAAAAGCCAACACCAATCTGCGAAACGCGCTGCCCTGGCACCTGTCTTTGGTCCAACTAATCCTAGACGCGAGAGCGTATATATATCGTCCGAGAGACCGTTCACCAAATCTAGAAGGACAGGGGGAGGTGCAGAGAGCATCGCTTGCAAGAACGGATGCGAGAGAAGGTCGCTCGTAATGGAGAGCGATGGTTTTTTCGGCGGTGCATCCGCAAGGTCATGGGGAATCGACGATGAGCCTCCAGAGGAGAAGGGAACGGCCTTCTGTGCCATTATGGTGCTCAACGGGGTCAACCAGTTGAACAGAATGAGCATTTTCCTGATACCCAGAGGTCAGAGTATCCAAACAGGAGCTTTCGAGATATATATTACCTTGTGAAGGAAAATCCACTCCGGGCAGACTCGAGTCTCCTCACCAGTCCCTGTTGCCAGATGCCCTTGCCATTCCGGAACATGAGTTTGGTATGCAACAGTAGGTATACACGTATTGAATATTGCATCAGTTTCTGCCGCCCAGAATGCGTCAACGAGCGGCACTTGCAGAGAAGCATGGCTCATACGCACAAATGCCTTGTCCCGACCCCCGCTGGTGACTAGCATGTCTCGCCATACCTCATGCCTGACGACCTTTTTCTCTGCCTCCACCACACGCTCGCTTTCCTCGTCGACCTCGTCGTCTTCATCGCCAGTATTCTCAGCCGCACCTTTCTCCGTTGCCTGCTCTTCGGACTTTTCATCGTAATAACTCATGTTCCCAAAGTGCGACTGGGCTGTCGTACTGGGACGGGGTGTCCGGGGTGGATGGGCAGAGAGTGGGTTTATCTGAAAGGAGTTGCCAATATCGAAGCTGGGCGGCTGGTAGAACTGGGAATGCATTGAATCGCGCAACGACGAAGACGGCATGAGGTCCGCGTCCTCGGAGTGAGGGAAGGGCATCGACGAGGACATGGCTGAGAACTGTGAGAGGGGCTACTAGGTTACAAGGTTGGCGCCTGGTCTAGTACAAACAACGAGTAAACAAAGCAAGTACTTACACCCAGTGCGAGGAAATGTCGGCCGCCTATGGTTTCCGTTCTCCAATATCCCGGTCCGAGGCTGCTTCTCCTCATCCGATCAGACCAGCCTTTGACGCGGAGGTGCTCCGCACGTACATGAAGAAACTTCTACAGACAACGTTGCAGCACGCGATCTGGTCTTCCGACCGAGAACAAGTGAAATCTTGGATGAAGGACATCAAAGAACGCGTCAAGGATCGGATGATAGAGATACGGCCGTCTGGTTTGTGAGTTGCACCGTCTGCGCCCGAAGACACGTTGACATCCCTCGACTAGCAAATACATCGTACTCGTTCAAATAAACGAGAATCGAAATCAGGGTGGACGGTGGGCTTATGATTACTGGCGGATCTCACGGACGTGCTGATAGTGATCGATCGATCATTCTCCTAGTGCCGACATGGTCTCTCATTGGGAAGATGGAGACGTCTGCGTGCATGAACTGTTTTACAATGTTCGCACGACCCGACTGTGTCTCCCGTGTACGAGGACTCACCCTCGCTTTTGCAGGACTCGATCATCTGCACATGTATCGCACTCGCCGTCCGAGGTCCGTCATGACCGCCGAGATTGACGCATAGCTCTGTATCGCCGGGGAAAGTCACGCTGCAAGTACATCCATCATCATGATCTGCTCGCGTGGCAACAGTCGACGGAGTTCGGTATCCCATCGTCCGTTATATTTGTTTTGCTATCGAATCCGCGCCCACCTCCGCCGCATCACTCCCTGCGGTCCATATCTCTGGTATCTGTTATAGATCCCCTTGTTGTCTGTGCATCATTTTGCGAAGACGGCGCTGCAGTGCAGTCCATTACAGAGAATCGTCATCCACAACGCTAATTCGCCACCTCAAATTCGCTATCGCCCCATGTTCCAGCAAGATGTGCTCTTGATCATCGCTCAGCACTGCTCATTGATGACAACAGCGCTGCGGTTTCCGCCTTACTATCGGTAACCGAATATCCCTACTCGGATAATTATCTCTGCTACTCAGTACTCA
Organism: Leccinum uliginosum; assembly: GCA_038091455.1. Taxonomy (NCBI): domain Eukaryota; kingdom Fungi; phylum Basidiomycota; class Agaricomycetes; order Boletales; family Boletaceae; genus Leccinum; species Leccinum uliginosum. The sequence goes on along the minus strand of JBBPOM010000745.1, from coordinate 13,439 downwards.
GTACTCGACTTGGCGACCGCAATTGACTTCCCCAAGGGTAATTTTGTATCCGCCTCGATGTCTCACGCGCCAGATTAGTAGTTCAGCCTCCCTCTCTGGGAATATATCCTTACACTCCGAGGACTCGTTGATAACCGCTATAAGCCACAGGAGGAAAACATCTCGCAGGTCCACGATCTCGGACTGGCTGTTTGCAGTTAAATCACAACACTGGACGGCGGCGCGAAGCTGCGCCGGACCAGATTGATTGCGTCAATCGTCGCTTTCGTGCAATGAAATGAAATGTCTTGCACCTAAACGAAACCTCTCAAACATCAACTCGTTCTGCGGGCGGACGGTTATCCATACCCCGGCACTTGGGTCTAGTCTCCCAAATGAGGCATATCCCGTACTCGGAAGTATTACACGCAGGCCGTGGTATCAGCACCGTATCTGTGATCCAACTGCCTGAGAGGCAGTATGAGTTTCAAAGATTTCGTTTGGTGACCGATAATCGGCAGCGTCTGTTCGTTCGTGAGAGAATCCACTTGTCCGTGTTGATATGATTGTACGGTGCAAGTCATGATTCAGGAATGTTCCAGTTCATTTTCTAGATTTGGTCCTTGTCCAGATTCCTCAAGTAAATGGGGTTGAATGATTGGACTACAATGACACACGGCTCCAATCAGATTTTATTGTCATTTCTCGCGATAACGACAGCAAGTTTGGCCTACCCAATTACATAAAGTCAAGTCCCTTGTTGAGTTGTCCGACTCCAAATCAGGAGAGAAATGACCGAGTGATTGTTCCCTCCCTTCCACTCACCTCCCTCCCCTGAGGTCAGGCGACATGAGTGCAGCTGTTACGTCGACAAGGTGACAGCATGCATGGTGTCTGTACGCGGTACAAGTTGACTTGCACTTATCTCGCGTAATCGGGGGGGAATCCAATATGGGTATTCGCTCACGATTCGATATGATAGCCCCTGTAATCCTCCTGTCTTCACGACAGCGCTGTAGCAACGCAACGCCAGGCCGGCATTTTTTACCGTGGCCCTGCAGCATGCCAATTGCTGTCCGATCCGTGCGTGAATCTCACAGGCTGCCCACGACTCGACCATGGGGGGAGAGAGGCGCTGGATGCACGCTATGTGATACTCACGCTATCGGATGGGGGCTGCCGCATCACGTCGTCCCCATCCCCCTCCTTCCCGCGATGGCTTAGTCTACCGCCTTTCGGACTCCCCATCGTGGCAATGTACAATTGGTACCTATCTTTTTGTCCTTTCCGCCGCCGACCACGTCCGACCAGACAATAATTTAGCTCCTATCTGACTCTCGACGATGACTTGTTCTCTCCTTTTTCTCTTCTCGCACGCACAAAGCGCGCGGGCGCGCGTGTAATCGAAACGTTCTTGTAACAACGCAATCAATCAGTTCGTGATTTCCCATGTTACATGGATCATGTGCGAAAAGCGAGCGATCTGAATGATGCATGGAACTCTGCCGTGAACTGCGTGCAAGGCGCGCCGTCAGCTCAAGGACAGCAACCGTGTTTGAGAATAACAGAAAAGAAAAGCAGGGCTGTAAAGGACCCCGCACCATGATAATACTGTTACACGACGGTAAAGCGTTCATGAAAAAGCAAGAAAAAGTCCCGTTTCCAATTATCAAACAGCCCTAAGCCCTCCTCGCGGGCTGTGTGGTTTACGTTGGCACCCTGAATAGCATACGATTGCTGCCACGATGGCACCTAAACGTGTTCGTGGACGGGTGCTCACGCTAAATGAATGCAGCACTCGAGTACGTGAATGCGGGATTGTACGCAATGACTGGGGCCGTCGGCAGAGCGTTTCGTCTCCGTTCCAGAAAAAGCTAGTCATATGTTAGCATAGCCGTCAGGCCGAAAAAACGAGTCCAGGATGATGGACTCAACAAAAGCCCCTGCCATTCATTTCCACCCATTCGAGTCATCCACGTGCTGCCCCAAATAAAGCAGACGCCCCTCGATTCAGAAGCGAACCAGCTCACCTCAAGGAAATAGATGTATTCGGGGTCCTTCGTCCCCCTTTGTCCCGCCCAACAAATCAACTAGCCCTCGTAATTTGTTAATGCTGGCGTGATGAGCGCCAGAAATTCTGTTGAAAATTTTCAATGCTTACTGCGATCAAAGGCGGTCGTTTTACCTGGGATGTCCGCCTGACTGGGGACTATCACTTCCGAGGAGCTGTCAATGCACTGAGGCATCGTTTCGCTATCAACGACCGGTGGCCGCTGGTACTGGCGCTCACAGCGCCGTTGATGACGCGGGTGGCCGCATCCGGCGCGTTTCCGCGTAGCCTAAATGACGGCAATGTAGTCTTTGCTAGGATGGCCATTTCGCCCAAAGTTAACGAGAATGAAAATAGCGGATGAGAATTGGCTTTTCGGAGACAAAACGACCCAAAAGTTAATTGGTTGAAGTTTCGGACTCTGTTGTATCGGCCGCATCAGCCGCTGGAATGGCTCCGATGGGTCGATGCGTCATCCTGCTTGACTAGAGCCGCTAGCCTTATTCGGGCCATCAAGCCACTCCGAGTCCTTGGCGTCTTTGGTGGCCAGTTGGGCGTGAGTTTTCCTCGAGCGGACTTGGGAAAACCGGGAACTCGGGGATTTTTTTTCATTCCGGAGTCACTTCACGCTGAGATGGGGGCTGACGGAAGCATGCGATAAGACGCACTGCGGCCGTATGTAGAAGGTATTTTTTTTCATCCGCGTTTATTGTCCACTGTTGGGTCTCGCCCCTTGCGAAACCTTACGTGTTGCGCCTCTGGAGTCTTACTGTTATGGTACAGTTTCGGTATGTGTGTACGGATGATTGGTTCTGTGTGAGCGATCTGAGAGTTTTTAGAGCGGCGGAGTACAGGGGAGTTTCCGAGCGTTGGTTTGCTGGTCCAAGATATCCAAAGGAGGGAGGCCTTGCGGACGTTGAACGGCGCGCTGGTGCACATGGGGAAATGGTCAACAATTTTCAGATGGCGAAACGTGAGCCAGATACATTGGTGATCGTCCAATAGTAAATACGCCCGCGCCACAAAGCCCGCTAACAGTAGGTAAGCCACGGACGTAACTGAGAAGTCCGAGGCCAACCTTCTGAGAATCTGAACGTGTTCGATAATCGCGTGAAGTAAAGGGAGGAGAGAAACTCGATGAAGGGCTATCTCTGACGTACTGAGCATGGACTCTGTCCCTTTCGAGCGGATCAAAAAGGGTGGGCATGATGAAAGTTGGGAAATAAGGGTTACCGTGTCGAAATCGATTTTCCTTAACGATGTTGTCTCAGCGTCGCGTAAACAGAGTCCAGCTCATTGGACACAAGAGGAAATGGTAAACGTGACGAGTGGTTTCGTGTTGTCCCACGGAGTTGGCGAGAAAAAGCATTTTTTGGGGGGCAAGATAGATACTTGCGTGACGGATCTAGTAAACGAAGGGCTGCATGACGCAGAACCTTTAGGTGTCCGTAGGATCCTGGGTGCCTAGCTTTGGGTAGAGGTACTCGGTGGTGTCAGGAAAGTTCTTTGCAAGTGCCTCGTTTAACAATCGGCGATAAGACTGGGCAAACCTACGGTAAGGGACGGGGGCAAACTCGGCCAATCGACTCACATCGATGGCAGCTATCTTTCCGTTCATGAATTGGTTTTCGGTTGCGGCCCTCTCCAACCTCTCCTTGGTGAGTTGCATGGGGTTCCTTGCGTTGTCGACGTCCTGCAAGACTTGAAACGGAATCATTGTTCGGATGGTCTGGGCCATGTCATCGATCGTGGCGAGATGCTGAACGACTTCATTGCTGATGTGGGTTCGTAAATGATAGCCGAGGGAAGTTCAGAGACGTACGCTCGAAGGCCGACTTGCTTGCCTCCTGCCGGTTTTTCACGTTCCTTTGTGGAGTCATTGATGACGGTCGAGCCCAGATTGTACAACGCGTTCGCCAGTCCATGCAGCTCGAGCTCTATATCGCCCTGCGCACCCGAAGGTGGGGGAGACTGTGACAGTCGAGGTGAATCGGGAGCATGTATATTATTCAACGAAACGACGGGGTCTGGTTGGAACGACATGGCAAGGTAAGTAATACTTTCATTGGTGCAACTACATGTACTAGTACTAGGGTTAGGGTTAGGAGTGAGAAAGAGCAATAAAAAAAGAGGCCTACCCAGCCAGAGTGGCCGTGGTAGGACAGGAAAATATTGAGACAGTGCATGAGCCGAAGCCCATACAAGCCATAGATACCCTCTGTATGGACAGGGTCGCCGTGCTATGGAAGGTCCCTACAGCCCGCACACCTGGGTACATGAAACGGCATGCGCCATCAAGGTAAGTATGAGGTGTTCTTTTGTCTGCCCCCCGCTTATATACACCTGCCCTCTGCGCACGGACCATTATTTCCATTTCGGGGTTTCTACTATTTAGAGCGTAGTCAGTATACTATGAGCCTATTCAGTTCCCTCAGTCTCCCGGGCCAGTCACTGTCAGTGGTTGGGATGATGCATGGTAAGCATGTTTCACGATATTAATATACCATACTTCTCAAGGAAAATCTGAGTGGGGGAGGGTTTTGTCAGCAGAGAGCCTTATCTGAATTCTCAGCAAGTGGGACCAAGGGAACTTTTTATTTTTGTGTTTTAAGTCAGTGGAAGTTTGATTGAACGGTTGTTCCCGGACTTCGGGCGTGTACTACTTATCCCTTACCCCCACTTCGGCACCTACCCCCAATTCGGCACTACACAAAAGACACAACACTTTTGTCATTCTATGGTACATATGTTTTTTCTTATACCATTATTGTGTTTACGAAGTTGAACGAGCGAAAACAAAAGAGTAGTTCTTGAGATCGTGCAGTTGACCTCCGTCACGCCAGTTGTCACTCACCGAGCACTCGCCGAAGCGGTGTTTAAAATACAAGGCTGACAACGACTCGGAGTTGCTTGGAACGGGCGGAGTTCTCAACCCAGCTGTGTGACATTCCGTGCGAATTTGTGACCGCCGATTTGAGGGTAGGTGCCGAAGTGGGGGTAAGGGATAGTATGGCCTAATCAAGTTAGGTGAGTAAGGTAGTAGTCATCCACATCACGTGAGGTGACAACTTGTGTGACAACACAGGTTTGCGTCCAGTAGTAGTACTACTACTCCCACTTTTTGCTAGAATCTAGATTGACCCCCAGTAGTATATATGTACCCAGTTCCCTGTATTCTAGTTCCCCACTTCTCTCTCTCCTACGTATTCGACTTTCCGATCGATCTGTACTATGGCTACTACAGAGCCCTTCCAGTTTCCTCATCTAGTGCGCCTTGTGAAAGAGTCTCCAGTCAGTGGTTGGGATGATGCATGGTAAGCGATGCCGCATTTTCAGCCACGATATTATACCATACTGTTCAAGGAAAATAGGAGTCACACCTTGGGACTCGGGCGATGTCCAACCTCCCCTCCGCAACCTCATCTCGTCTAACGAACTCGATCTTCCCAAGTTCGGCCGTGCTCTCATCCCGGGGTGTGGAAGAGTAGGTTTCGATAAAGCTGGTCGATCGCGTATTCACATCAAACAGGGTTATGATGCAGGTTTCATTGCTTCTCATCTGGGACTTGATACACTGGCCATCGATATATCGGCAACAGCAATCCAGGCTGCGCGCGAGTGAGGCTCGGAAACCCAAATGAGATCGAGCGCCTTGTACTGATCCTTGTCAGTCACTTTGATAGGAGTTCTCTCGCGGTTCCCGACGCCAAAGTGTCATTTGAGGTAGCTGACTTCTTCAGCCTTTCAGTCCCTGACGATCAGCGATTCGCACTCATCTATGACTACACGTGAGTTTCCTGATAAACCCGCCTCTCTGCACCCATAAGCTGGCTTTATCATAGATTCTTTGTCGCGATTCCACCAGTTCGGAGGAGTGATTGGGGCAAGCAGATGTCCGCATTGCTGAAGCCTGGCGGTTATCTCATCACACTTATTTTTCCACTCAACCTACCCGAGGGCGAGGAAGGCCCGCCACACCCCGTTAAACCTGAGCACTATGCCGTCGTCCTCGGAGATGGATGGGAGAAAGTGCTCGATAAGGTTCCGGAGAATTCAACCCCCAAGCATGTGGGTCGGGAGAGGTTGGTCGTCTACAAGAAGTTGTGAATCTGTAGGGTGGTGTTAAATGTCTGGGAGCACAGATATTGTATGATTTTTTGTATGGCGTTCACCATATCCCATCGTTTGAGCGTACGTCGCGAGGTTGTCAATTTGCATGGCTGCCCTTTCCTTTCCCTTTTCCAATCCGGGGAGATGCTTGTCTACCATGAAGCGAAATCAAACGAACAACGAAGAAACAAAGACCTACCGTAGTAGTTAGGTATGTACCCCAAAAAGGCATCTATTTGGCCATTGTTTTGAATATGACCTTGCACTTTCAAGTTGCGGCGTCCATGCAGAGATCCTTGAAAAACATTCGAACCGCAGCCAAGCCTCGACCGCCTTCGTTGTACAGATGTCTCTACTTGGCTGCAACAGCGCCGACGTCAAGCTTCGCAGAATCCGCGCCAGCTGCCGAGTTTGGCGTTCGTCGTGACACCATCCGCGAGCGCAAGCTTCACTCCCTCAGGACCGCGTTGTCGAACGACGAGGTTGACTCCTCGACCGTTTGGGCAAGATACGTCGACTTCGCGAGCGCGTTGGACTACAGCCATCTTCCCCTTGATGTCCACAGACAGGTCCTTCGAAAATGCGTGCCTCACCCTTCAACCCTTCGTCCGTTCGCTGCCGAATGTATGCAACGCCCCGCTCCACCTCGTACCCCTCACCTATACGAAACCAGGCTAAAGGCCGTCATACGCAACATTCGTTCCGCAGCACAAAAACCCTCCTTAGATGACTACAACTACGTTCTGGAGCAGTTCGCTGCCGTTGGTCATCTTTATGGTTCTATGAGCGTTTATGATGAACTCAGACGCATCGTCAAGCTCCAACCAGACACCCGTACATTTTTTCTTGCCCTCCAGTCTATTGCCCATCGGCTCACTCTTCCCATGTACAAGTCTCGGAGAACAAAGATCATGTCCGACTGCGCGGCCTTTTGCAAGACACTGTTGAACGACATGAGCTCCCTAAGCATACCATATACTTCTGCAGTTCTGGACCTCGCGACGCGTATTTCAAAGGAAACCGCGGACCAGGTTACTTTTTCACAGCTCCTGAAATTGGTGTATGGGGTCGACTTGGAATTTCCTGATCACACGCCTATCCAACTGGACCAAAGCGCCACTGCCAAAGCTGGCATCCCCCAACTACTCGACCTTCAGCCTTTCTCTACTGCCGCGCTCAACACGACCATTGATATGATTGGACGGTCTGGGGACGTTTCGAAACTTGTTCAGGCTTTTGAGGTACTTACACAACCCCTGCCTCCGCAAGCTAGTCAACACTACTCTTTGGAGTTTGACGATGAAGACGATTTCGGGGTCGTCAATCCTGCGTCCACTCAGCCTCATCAGACTCCACACGCGAAGCCAAACTCCACCACTTACCATCTCCTGCTCAAACACTTGTCGCGTGCAAATCACGCAACTTTGGCACGGCACTACCTCTTCCAAGCATTCCGGCTCGACCGGGTCGCGGACAGAGCCGTGCGGACGCAGATCTACCACGCTCCTTACAAGACGCCAGCCCCTTTGTTTGCTATCAACAGGCGCATGCTTCTGTCTGTCTTTGGAACGGCGAAGAGGAATAAAGATATGCAGCTGATGCGGTTCGTGGGGTATATTGCGCGCCAATCATATAGGAGGAAAAAGAACGACATCGCGTATTACAGTGAACTGCGGGAGTTGCAACAGCAGGGTCGACAACCTCTGGCACCAGACCATAATCCCTCTCGCCCGACCTCGTCTGTCCAAATCAGAGAGACGGTCGCCGACGTAGTCCCATCCTCATCTACCGATTCCATTTCGACATCCCTATCCCTGAAACCCCCATACCCCGTCAAATATTTCGACGTGTCCGTTCATTTGGGTATCCTTCAAAAAGACTTCGAAACCATTGCCGATTTCTACAATGAAGACTTTCTCCCCGCCCTCGCTCGTAAGACCCAGCGCGTCAAGGAACGACTTGGACGTCGAGTGTGGAGCCAGAAAAACCTGTACCTGCGCACGGAAAGCGGTCGTTCCGTTGTCTCACGTGAAGATTGGTCAGAGATGGTAAATTTCCAGGCAGGCAGGTCAGTCGATGGTGACAGTCTGTCTGGAGAGGCAAACGTGGGGAAAACACCACTGGGCACCTCAGCTACTGAGGCGGCACGGCCGCTAGCCCCGCCAGTAAATTTCTGTGGGTTGACTCCCCTCCTTGCTTGACCTCTGTATCTCATGCCCTCACCAGTCGATCCCTCGTTTCATGGAAATTAAATCGCGCTCACCCAGGGAGTAGCCAGGGAATGGTATATACATTATCTTACACGCTTGTCATATACCGCGACAAACCAGCTACAGACGTTTCGGGTTGCGTTGCATGCTCAGCGACATTTGGCCAGTGTTGTCTACGACGCCTGTGTTCGAATTTCGTACGGAACACATCTACAATCTATAACAGCTTCTCGTGTTCCGAAACCCGGTCGTTGATGACCTTCTCCATGGCATTCAACCACATGTTTATGTCTGTCCGGAGACTACCCTTGAACGATGGTCCGTTTGGACCAGAGGGCCCAGGCAAGTTGGGAAGACTGACGCCGGTACCGATGTAGCGTGCTAAGGCGAGGACAGGGAGACGCCGCAGGGTACGACCTGAGAGGCCTCGTTCCTGAGGTAGTGCGAAGTTGGTCATCAGCACATCCACACCGAAAGAAAGAGTGCCATACCCTACAGTTGGCGGAGAGGGCAAGGAGTGCTTTCCCAGTCTTATCCTTTTCAGCATGGGATGGGTCGATGATCTTCCCAGACGAATTGGTCCCTGGGTTCCACTGCTTTTCCGTGTATAACACATCCTCCAACGGAGGGATCGACTACAAACTGATCAGCGACTTTCCGTGCATATGTGCACGATCTCGACCGACCATTTCTCGTATAATGCCTTTTCGAACAAACTCACATAGTGAACTGCGTAGAATCTCGTAAATAGCTTCGCGAGGCGGGTTATCGATGAATTGGATGATGTCCGCCCTGTCCACGAAGGCAGAGTCTATTGACTTGGAAGAACAAGAACTGGTACTGGATGGAAAGATTGCACAAACCTATAGCTTTGGCGAGATTACTGGTTGACATCACCAAGACATTCTTTTTGTGTTTTAGTTTGTCGAGTTGAGTGAGAAGCGCATTGACTACCTGAATTAAATCCAGATTAGAATGCAAAAGATGGGACCTGGTGACTACAAACTCGTAGACCATCAGATGGTTCAGTTCCTGCCATTGCTCCTGCTCGAGAAGCGGTCAGGGACTCGACTTCATCTGATGAAAAACTTAATTTCCGCATATATGCTGTGAATGAACCGTTGAATTGACTCACCGATGAGGACGACAACGAAACAATCCTCATCTTCGACCATTTCCATAATGCTACTGAATAAACGTTGGACGAGCTTTCCTGATTCAGAGAACCACCGAGAAAATAATGAGTGAGAGTTGATCTCCAAAAGACGTGCTTGCGTATAACTGTCGATTCGCAAGTTGGCAAAAATGCGACGGAATATTGATTGGAACATACCGATGTGATAGCCGTATCGAAAGTTTCTGAGCTAGTGCCCGACAAAGGGAAGTTTTTCCTGTGCCAGGCGGTCCATGAAGAAGCACGACTCTATTCCACGACACGAGGTTGACTGGATAAAAGTCAGCGACAAGTCTCCGGTAAAGCCGCATACACACAGTCGACATTGGCATCGCTGAGAATGAGGGTGGCATGTATGTAGTCGAGAAGCTTAAGTTTCACGTTATCCGCGTATATCAGTCCGTCCCATAGCCCTTCCCAAGACCTGCAGGGTAACTCGCAAACACTTGCGGCGAGTACGCCTTCGTCGCCTTCTGCAGGACCGTTGGAGTATTCTTCTATGGTATCATTCTCGGATGGCTGGTAAGTGTGTATCTGAAGAGAAATTTCGGTCAAAGAAAGGGAAGTCAAAGGACAGGGTGATTCTGAGACAGCGATACGCTCGACGGAGGATGCAAGGGTTGGGTCAACGTCCCAGCCGATCAGAACTGATGGAATGGCGAGACGCTCGAATGAGGTTGTGATATAGTTCCGTACGCGGTCTTGAATGACATCCATCCTTCTCCGCGCCTTCGAGGCAAGGCGAACCTCGACTACAAACGCCGAGGAAAGCTGATGAAAATATTATCTCGCGATCTGGATGGACAACGCTTACCATGGATGGTCCATATGACAGGATCGCTTGCTTGGTGCTTGTCTGGTACATCCATGTGGTTCGGAGTCAGGAAGGGAGCAGACGCGTTTGCAGGCCAAACAACGCGTCCACTCACAAGATAATGTCACGTGGTCGCTATCGGTATGTGAGGCGCCGGATGGAGCACGACTGTCGACACCGACAACGATGGCGGATAGTTCTCCCACACCGGTGCTCGACGATGTATCCAGCTTTGTACCACCGAGTCCTCTCCCGTACCCACGCATCGTCGTCGAGTTTTGCGATCGGGTATGGCTTTGTTATTTGCTTGAAGGGTTACATCTCTGACACACGGTGCCATAGTGTCGATGGTATGACTGCCTGCCGATATGACCAGACTGTGATCTAAAAGTCCTTCCAATGGCAGGCTGCATCGAGCTACCTGGGTGTCGACTGAGTTGCTTCTGACATTCCCACCTCCGGCTCTTAAGGCGGTTTCGGTCATGCCATTGAATAATGACGACACCGCTGGCCGATTCCGTCTTTGGCTGGAAGTTGAGAATGGCCCTCCCATCTTGGTGTGGGACCGCAAAACCAATGGCGGCTTTCCGGAGCTCAAAGTACTGGTGAGCAGGGCGATGACTCACCAAGAATCTTGCCGTGTTCACTCTTACGCAGAAGCAACGTATCCGAGATCACATCCAGCCTGAAAAGTCGCTGGGACACTCTGACGTGAAGTCATGAATGAGTAGCAATAGTTACGCTCGAAATGTAGAACCTGTAACCATTCGCTAGTGTTTATGGTAGTGAAACGAGTTACATACTGTAGTTGTTACCCGGCGGCACGTCTCAAGTTCAAGTTGTTCTCCGCACCAGCCGTGTCCGAGCACCAAGTCTTTTCTTGAGCTCAGGCTCGTTCATTCCACTTGTCCGACCTTGAACCCTACTCATTTTCTTTTCTCCAGACTACCATGAGCAACGACCGTCTTGACAAGCTCGTAACCCAGTGCAAAAGCAATGGTCCGTTATCACATTTCGTGGTTCCGAACCCTCGTTCACGCCTACTCCAGACGTGGACCTCAAACTCGATGCGCTCACAAAACTCCAAGCTGAATTCGAAACTGGCCTAGAGGTGCAAGATGCATTGAATGTACCTTTCGTTCACTGAGTCGTTGCTTGGCTCAACCACAGATCACCGACCCAGAACCTCTCATCGCCGTTCTCAAAGCATGTCTTCGTATAGCAAACCAACACCTCACAACCGCAACGCTTTCGGCCATCCCTCCCCTTCTTCCTCTTATAATACATCGTCCCAATGGCATATCCAACGCCAACGCGCGTCCATTCTCTTCGTCTTCCTCCACCTCTTCAATAGGCGGATCAACTTACGACGCCTTTGTACTCCGAAATGTCATGAGTTCCTTCCTTCCTTCCCCTGGTGTCATTGAAAGACTTGGAGACACGCGCGAGAAGGCTCGCGAGCGGGCGCGCGAAACCCTGGCCATCATTGGTGGATTCGCGTTCCGCTGCTCCCCACCGACATCCAAACTTGGTAGTGGCAAAGGTGCTGAGCCACCCATTGTATATTTTGAACGCTTTCTGAGAGATAGTGGGCTCTCTAGCAAAGTATGGAGAGTTCGAGAGCAAGTAAGGGTTCCATTTGTTGTGATCACAACAGCTGATAAATGGCTCCCTGCTAGTCAATCTTGGTATTGGTGAATATCCGTCGGGCTCATCATACCTTCCCCATCAAACCGTACCTCTCACTTCTGGTGGACGCGCTGGAGGACACCGACGGGAACGTTCGCGCGTGCGCGACCCCTTCGATCATCGAGCTTTTCACGGGTCCCGGTGTCACCGACGCTGCACGCGCCGACCTAAAGAAGGAGATGTCGAAGAAGGGCGTCAGGAAGGCGATCCTTGATACCGTCCAAACCAAGCTCATGAGTGGTAGCAGAAGCACTGGAGCGAGCACGCCGTTGAGTGAAGGGTCAGAGAACGGTGACGCCGCCTCGAAGAAGGAGTACATTCCCCCTAGTCTCCTGCTGCAAAACCGGCGTCCCACTGTTGGAACTTCTACAGGGCCACCCGCCGCTGTACCCATAGTCCGTGCAGTAAGTCAAGGACAAGTTAAAGGATTAGCCAGCAGGGCAGCAACGGTAGTTTCGCCTCCTCCTCTACCTTCAGGCGAGACTGCTAGCACAGTTGAACCCGCCTTTGTGAGCCGCACAGAATATAGATCCTTACTTCCTATTGATCCAGACTTAGATTGCGTCAGCTCGAGATTTGGAAAACGAGTTTGCAGCCATGATGAAAGTATTCGAGGTGTGTGCACTGGAAGAATCTTGAAATGCCACTCTGATGTGTCGTGGATCAGGGGAAGGAGACGGAACATAATTGGGCTGCACGAGAAAGAGGTATACAACGCGTACGAGGAATGCTTAAAGGCGATATCCATTTGAGATACCCCGACGTATTTTCCCAATGTCTCAAGGATGGATTTATCCAGGCTTCGTTGAAAACTGTGAGTTCAGGTCTTTCTGAGACGGCTGATTTCTTCATCATACCTCCTTCAGCTGGGAAGTCTCAGAACGACGGTTTCTGCAAATACCTGCTCCATGTATACGGAGCTAGCTGCTGCTCTCGGCACTGGAATAGACCCATTTTGCGACACAATCTTCACGAACCTACTTCGCATGGCCGGGTTTACGAAGAAAATTACAGCACAGCAGTCGCAGCAAACCCTCTCTTCTGTTATTCAACATGCCTCCGCTCACCCTCGCATTCTCTTACCCCTCTTCTGGAATAATCTGCAAGAGAAGATCGTACAATCTCGGACATATGCGGTCGCCCACATCAAGTTATATATAGAAGTACACGGTCATCGATCAAAGTCATACATTGAATCCGCTGGTGGATTGGAACTATTGGAGAAATCCGTCAAGAAGTCACTTGGGGACCCTAATCCCGCTGTTCGGGAAAGCGCCCGTGGAACATTCTGGGTATTCGACAGTGTATGGCATGACAGGGCAACCGTGATCATCGAGGCTTTGGATGCAACTGCAAGGAAACAGTTGGAAAAGGCGTGCCCGGATCCGAATGCTGTAACCGATCTTCCACCTA
>JBBPOM010000744.1:0-19001 GCA_038091455.1 Leccinum uliginosum | reverse complement strand
GACAGGGATGGGATCTGCATTGGGGTCGGAATCAGGGGGACATGCTTCGAACACCTGTCGATTCGCCTTGTCGTACGCCTCCTGCACACGATCATAATCGCATTTGGGGGACAGAACCAACCAGCCAACGACGATCGGCAACAACCAAAGCCACACCGATCCGGTTCCCTGTCCATTGGAATTAATGTGGTTCGCTACAGTGGAAAAGGAATCGGCAACAGTAAGAAGATAAGCAACGACCACCCATGCGATCGATGTTGCAGATGCGATCGACCACGTGTGTGAGTAGTCCAATTCTTCTGAAAGCGTGAACCACCACTGGTCATTTGCTGGGTGGACGACAAGGGATTCGAATCGACCTGATCTTCTGGGATGAATGCGTAAAGGTACCTGTTGAAAATTGCTCAAAACCTGCACCACGGACTGGCGGACGGCAGCACTAGGATAATCAATCCCAGAAAAAAGTTGATCGTTAAGCCATCGAGCGTTAAGAAGGGTGATATATATAGAGTAGCCGGCCAGGGTTGGTGAACCAAGTGTCAAAAGGGCAGACATGAGATTATCTGTCCTGCGCCGAGCGCCGAAAGGGAGCTGGGAAAGTAGAGCAAGATATGGGAGGAGCCAAGAGGAAAATTCCTGCGAGAAAACGCTCCAGCTAAATGGCTCCTGTGGACTTCCGCAGTACGTTTTGCACCCATTGTACGAAAGAGCAGTTGCGACGCCGGTAATGTTAGCATCAGTTGCATTGACGATGCTACCACCTTTGCTGTTACGTAGGAGAGTCAGAGCGGTCGTGCTCGACATGTTTGAAATACAATTCTGGCCAGTGGTGGCGCAACTTGTTACATTCGCCAAGCACTGTTGGAGGTCCACTGCGCCAGAACAGATTGGGTATAGTAAGACAAGCAAAATATGTGCTTTAAAACGCGATCAGACGAATGTTACGTAGCCAGCAAAACAAAATACCTTTCCAGCAACGTAGTCTGAGCATTTGTTGAGAAGGGGATCGTAGAGAGCACAAGGCATGCAACTTCAAATATAAGTAATCATATAACTATCATAGGCTGTGTTCAACTCGCACAGTAGATGACCGCCTGGAGGCCCCAGAAGGGTTTTTCCGGTTCCGAGACACAGCCTTCGCCGCGGGTCACATCATCTGCATTACGATGGCGGCTGGTTGCAAGATAGACACTGCACAACCAAATATGAACAACCTTTCAAGTTTCAACGAATCAATGAATCATCCAGTTGGCCCTGCAGACGGAAAAGAAGCATCATTCTTACTCAATGAGATGACAAGGGACACGAGAAAGGACTTGGCGGGTACATACCTGAAGGCTTAATACGTTCTCCCGGACCCTGAACATAGATAGTCAATTGAAGTAACTAGGTATCACACCGAACTTTCTCAAAGAGCATTCAGTCAAGCGAAAGGCAACATGTCAACTGACCTATACCAACGACAAAAAGCATGGTACACCGCATGCGATGCTCATAGCCATTAGCAGAATATTTTTGGCTGAGCGCTAGCATTCGTAAGGGTAATGAAGCCTTGAAACAACAAGAAAATAGTCACCTTCCTCTGCGTCCCTGGCTCCGCCCCTTGCACGTCAGGGAGAACCTGTAGACTGAATCTCCTTGTTCAAGTGCAACGCCGACCAGTGTGATTGCTCCGATTTGGACACCACCCGGCGATATAATAATACTCTGACGAGTGCCTGTCTGGTGTGAGAATCAGTGGCCGTTAAGCGAGCGCCTAGATACGGTATCTCCCAAGGACCAAATCCAGGAACGCCATCCACAGCTTGGCAGGATCGAGATTCGGAGATGCCTAGCATCGCAGAGATAATGATACGAAGACAAAGAGTTGTCACTGCAGGAATGGAATTCAACTTTCCATTGTCACTTTGTTCATAATTGTTATTAATATCAACGCTTTCTTGTATGATGCCGTGCCACCATACATGATAGTAGACATTGACTGGGAGGGGCATCGGTCACCGTCCAATGCAGCATTCTCGGTAACCGCCCGCATTTTCTGAACGGCTTCCAGGGAAAGCCTGATAAGAACAGCAGCACCACACCAAGTTCTCATCTAGCTACTGCTTATACATGTTCCAATCAAATCAATACTCGGAACGAAAACACAACTGTGTGCGCACCCTGATTTTTTTCGTCCCGAGAGTGGTAATGATGTCTTCGCCCTGCGCAAGGAGTCATGCGAGGGCCACTTGTCCGGCTGCCGCTGTATTGTACTGTTCGCCGATATCCTGTAGTTGCTCTACCAGCTTTAAGATCTGCGTGTTAACCACATAGATTCACAACCGTGTGTAAACCCCTAAGCAGGGAGTCCAACTAACCTCGGAACCATTCGTCTGATGTCTCCCTCATCGAAATTGTCGAGAGATTTCTATCGTGTTTTGCAATATATGGGAATCAGCATACCATCAATCCTCAGGGGACGGCAACGATGATGTCATATGAATCATGAAAGGGAGCACCCACATATCTGCCTGTCAACAAATCGCTTCCAAGTGGTGAGTAGGCGATTATATTGACACTAAGCTCCCTCGCGGTCTCCAGTAGGCCATTCTGCTCCAGGGCGAGCTCGAAAGGAGAATACTCGATCGAGGTGAATTATAGATATGGGATGAACCGCGCATGTACGACGCAGGGTGTTGGCGCCGCATTCCAAGAGACCGAAGTATCGGACCTTCTTTTGCCTGTATCGTGTTCACGGGTTAAGAGCAAGACAGTTGTGGAACAGTACTACGCACTCAACCAGCGTCCGGATTGACACGTCGAACACAGCTCTTCAGTACTTCAGTGCTCATCGCGGCACTCAATGTGTACTTGCTCAATGCTGATCACGTCGAAGGCGAAAAGTTCCACTGAAGTGTCACATGTCACGCATTACTAGGCGGCTATGTAGTAGGACGCTCTAAACTTGCTCTAGACTAGACTACTTGGGCCTCTTTGCCCCCTCACTTCCCCGGTTCCCGCGAATGTCCCAGCAGGCCAGGCGTGCTTAAGGCCTCCCGTAGTCCTGATTGATAGGCTTGAAAATTACTTCAAGTTGTCCACTCAGGCTGAAGATATCAATGTGGGGGCCCGGTGACTCCGAGTCCGTGCGACTTGGACGATTGCCAGACTAGTCACGGTACTGTGAATATTTACCGCTTTTTTGAAGTTGTCACCAGCCAAGTTGCAAACGCCGCGGTTACAAGTTAGTGGTTGATTCGTCGTCCGCGGACTGGCTCAATTTTGACCCGGTGGCGTAGCGAATTCCGTCGAGTGCGTACTTAGTCGTAGGCACACTGCTTCCGAGTCAAGAAATAAGCTCAAGGAAGCTTGCGACCGTCCTACAACGCGTGTACTACTGACACTTCTTACAGGAACTTCCTGAGCATCTCATTCGGATACGCGTCCCTCAAGGCTGAGGCTGTATCTTCTGTGGGCATGAGTTTGTCCATGACGGTTCAACTTCAAGGAGGCTGTTGTAGGTGAGGTGACTTTGCCAGAATATCCAAGGAACGAGGTGCTAAAAGGAGGGATTAGCAACATTTCCGCTGTGCAAGTGGGACGACTACTTTGTCGCCACACAGAAACCTGGATACAGCAGCAACTTTGATATTCCGTCCTAGTCGCAATCATCGCCGATTCGCGACTGTACGTCATGCATCAACTTCCAACGCGACTTGCTTCGTACAGCGTCGAACCACAGAAAGTGAGTCACAGCTTCGTATGCCAGACCAGTCAACCCAACCTATATAAGCCAGACTTAACGGCCCCCGCCATTGACATCCCAACAGTTCTCAGTCCTCATGCCTCCTGCTGGTACCCCCTCCAAAAGTCGAATCCGAGGTAGAAAGTCAGGCTCGATGTCTTCAGCCATGTTCACACCGGCAGCCTCTGAACCCGTTCCAAACACTGTTGGGGCTCAGATCGTCGCTGATGGCCTAGCTGTGGGGCTTTTAGATCCTACAGCCACCGGCAATAGAAGAGCGATGTTACAGTTAATCAATCGTCTTCGTGATACTGGGTACAGAATTCCCCCATCTTCATAACCACCTTGCTGTGCTCACCAGTGACATGTGTTCGACAGCGTACAAGCCGACATTGACTTGCCTATGATTGCCGTCATCGGAAACCAGAGTGCGGGCAAGTCGTCTCTCATCGAATCCATATCAGGCGTCACGCTGCCCCGGTCGTCGGGGACCTGCACAAGGTAACACATTCATCTTCAGTCCGGCCCATTTGCTCATTTTGATGTAGATGCCCAACGGAGTGCAAACTTTCCCATTCAGATTCCTCGTGGAAATGTTTGGTCAAACTTCACTTCTGTACCGATGCCAGCGGCGTACCCATCCCTGTGAAGATCGTTTCCTTCGGCAGTCCTATCACTGACAAATCGCTGGTTGAGGATCGTATCCGGCGTGCCCAGAGGGCCATCCTCAATCCGTCCAATGATCCTGACAGGTACCTCAATCAGGACGAGTTTCCAGATGAAAACGAAGTATCGTTTTCCAAGAACTACGTTTCGTTGGAGATCAGTGGTCCAGAACTCACGGACCTCTCTTTCGTGGATCTTCCGGGTCTCATTGCCAGTGTCGGGAGGGGAAGCGATGATAGGGACATAGAGCTTGTCAAGTCGTTGGTGACCTCATATATAGAGAAGCCAAGTTGCGTCATACTGCTCACCGTGGCTTGTGAGAGTACGTGTTTAGGCATTTTCTCGCGTTTCAGATGATGTCTAATATCATCATTTGCCAAGCCGACTTTGAAAATCAAGGTGCACACCAGATAGCGAAGCAATATGACCCGCTTGGGAAGAGAACTGTCGGTGAGTCCACAACGGTCAAGGCTTTCTCCCATCTAACACTGAAGTACTGATCCATGTTCTCAACAGGGGTCCTCACTAAACCCGATCGCATCCCCCCGGGCGATGAACATGGATGGCTCAGAATCCTTCGCAACGAGACAGAACCATTGGTTAATCATTGGTACTGCGTCAAACAGCCTTCTTCACAGGACGTCTCCAAGGGAATCACATGGGAGGAGGCACGTCGACGTGAAAATGAGTGGTTCAGCTCGGTGCAACCATGGTGTTCTCTCGAATCACAGCATCAGGTGTATCTGAGAACAAGCTACCTGACGGAGAAACTGGGGCATATTTTATCAGAGCTAATTTCGAAGAGGTCAGTCGGTTATATCATTTTGAATTGCGGATGAACCTTTGAAAATTTGCCTAGGCTACCTAAGATTTTGGAGGAGCTAATGAACGCCATTCAAGAGACAAGCAAGAGGCTTCGTGCTCTCCCAGAGGCTCCGTCTTCAGATCCTGTCGGTGAAGTACTCCATCTCCTTGGAAAATTTACCCGAGACCTGGAACATCGTGTGGAGGGTACGTCTGATGAAGATGGGTTGCTGCAATGTATTCGCCCACACCAGGAAGCCTTCAAGATTGCCATTCGGAGAACTGCTCCGTGCTTTGTGCCATGGACGATGACGGCGATCAAGGAACTCCCAGAGGCAGCATTTTTGGCCAACGAAGATGGAGATGAAGATTCATCGGCGGGGGGATATCACAAAGAGGGTAGCAAGATCTTTATCGATCAAGTCCTGAAGCAAGCGCAAAGGTAGTCACTCTGATTTTGTTTGTTTCGTATTTTGATATAACATTACACCAGTGCACGTACGCGAGAGCTTCCAGACAATTATCCGTTTGTGGTTCAGTGGAACTACATAAAAGGGTTTACGCAAAAGTGGAGCCCACCCGCAATGATCCTCTTCGATGAAGTTTATGAGATTTTGAGGGCTGATCTTGCGAAACTTGTGGAAGCGCATTTTGCACATATGGGCAACGGCAATGGAAAGCAAGCAATCCTGTGAGTCACGAGTTTTTTGTTCGTACTCTCGAGGCTCATCATGACATAGGATGATTCTTCACGACCATCTCGACGAGGCTGCTAAAAGAACTAAAGAGAGGATCCAGTGGCTGCTCGACCTTGAGCGGAGCCCAACCACTCAAAACACGCATTATTACGCCGATTATAAAGACAAGTTTCTTAGCTACTATAAAGCTGCCCGAGGCGAGCGCGATTTGGTAGCCAAGCTCCAGCTGGGACGATGGAGCCAACAATCCGTCGATTATCCCATGGATTACGAGGCCCCCGTCAACAGGGTCCTTGGTGGCCTCAATGAGATCGGAATACCGGCCCAGGTAACTGACCTCCCCAAGCTACTTCCCCCCGACCCATGGGAGGCGGCCTTGAATATCATGGCGAGCGTACGGGCTTACTTTCAAGGTAGAGTTACAACCAGATTTTTGCCGTGAGATGATGAGCTGACTTCTGCGCATTTACAGTTGCATACAAGCGTTTCGCCGATATGGTTCCAATGGCTGTCGACCACGAACTCGTACTGGGCATACAGAAGGAGGTCGAGAGGGCGCTCCGGGAAGGACTCCAAATTACCGGACCGGACGGATACGAGCGGTGCAAGAGCATGTTGGAGGAACCCCTCAGTGTCGTGTCAGCCCGTCAAGAGATTCAGGGAAAATTGAACAGACTCCAGGCTGCCCGTGCAGAGCTGAGGCAGTTAATGTAGGAGAGGCTTGAACGACTTTGGTTTGTTGTGATAGGGAAATGTCGTTTATACTCAAGTTGTCAAATCAATAGAACAGATGTTCCTACACTGGCATATACAATGTCGTGTGGATATACATAGTCATCGTAACTTAGTTCATGTGTTCTCATACTTGCTCTCGCACGACAAAAATCAATCCATCTCCACCGCGCAGAACTGGTCATGGGTGTTATAAGTATCATCAAGAAAGAAAAACGGTCCTCTCTGCTGCTACATCATGTTGCCCCATCAGATGACAGATGTAGTCAATGCGCTGACGCTGTATGCTGGCGCGGTGTAGTTGAGCGCTTGCGCGACAGGAATTGAAGAGAAAGTCGGGAACACGGCGTCCGGGTTCTCGGGCGAGTTGCTCGCGGTAGGTGCTGCAGTGATCAAAGTAAGGTTTCCCTTGGAAGCAACCCTGAAAGGCAACTCGAACGTCATGGGAGCGGGGAATCCGCCGGTGTTAACGACCTAGTAGAGCAGTAAGGGTCATCCTCCTGTGGGCGTTCCAGGCTGGGATGTGCATTACTTGCCTTGATGAAGACAACACCGAGTTTGGTGTCGTGCGTGACACTCCAGTACAGAGTCCCGTTGACGGTGGGAAGGGTGCTGGGCAAGTATTCAGACCCGCGGTGGATGCTGAAGAGCTGTACATTGCAACGTCGATGTACGATAGCGAACATGTTGAGGTAGAATCGTAAAATAAAACGTAGGAACACACCTGCTGGACGTAGTAATAGCTGCTCGAAGGGTAAACATTGGCAGCACTGGTATTTACATTTCCTGTCAGCGAGCAGAGAACATTGAATAACTCAAAAGACTCACTCAAATCCGACCAATTGATTCCTCTACAGTGTTCCGTGTCAGTAGTGCGATGGAGACGGCAGCAGCACAACTCACTGGTGGATTATTAGAGGCGATGTTCACCAACAAAGGGCAATAGGTGGTAGCAAACACGATGTCGCTGTTCCTTTCGAATCCAGTCATGTAGGCTGCCTCTCCCAGGGAGGCTGGATAGAGGAGGTGCATTGTTGAAGTGCTGCATACGTCTGAGATGCAGACTTACCTTGAAAAGTGGGATATTTTGACCCTTCTTCCAGAAAAGCGGAATACTCGCCCTGCGATGAGGTCAATACAGGCCACCACATTCCTCAGAGAACTTCACCTGGAAGTAGGATGTGCCATTTCGCTGGGAACGAGCACGGAAGACAATGGACTGTTCTATAAACCTACCTGATACGAGTCGAACATGAATGCATTCTCAATGAACCACTCTACAAAGTACTTAGCATAACCCACACAAGAAGAAAAAACTGTGACTGACCTGCAGTCTCATAGTTGTGGATGTCATACTGTTTAGGAACAGGATCCAAGATAGGATTGAATGGTAAGGTGGTTGCAATGAATTCTAAAGAAACCCCAGTTAAGCAGTAGTATGAACGAACCCAAGGCATACACACGGAGTTGAGGGAACACTGTGGTGAGGTTTCTCATGAAGTCCCTCCAGCGGTAGTGGTATCTGGACAGTTCTTCCGGAACGACAAGATGATGATGACACACACCACTTACGATTTATTGGCGTTCGAAGACAAGAAATCCTCGTTACCAATCTCGACGTATTTCAGAGTGAATGGTTCAGGGTGACCAAGGGAGGCACGGAGAGCAGCTTAGACATGTACATATCAGACCATTCAGACGAAAAATCCCCGACATACCATGTTCATTAGTCATTGGATCACCGATGACGAAGTTGATCTGATCCATAGCAGCTTGAATGTACGGGGCCAATTGGTCCTCGGGAACACTCCCCTCCCCGAAAGAATAACCTGAAGAATTCAAAACCGGTCGATCAACCTTTGAAAGGGAGACAGACCTGACCAAACCGCCATAATTGGCTCCATTCTCAGATCCTCACAAAAGTACATGTACTCCAAAAGGCCGAGACCGCTGTTCAACGTAATTAGCATGCCGGCGGAGAAAGACAGTGCATATATTGCTCACTCGGTGTTGATATAACCCCAGTCTCCAGAACGGCCTGTTTCTGTGGTGAGAGTAGACACATACCAGCGAAAGTAGAATGCGAACCAGGTCTATTAATAAGCGGGCCAACCGTATTGTTCCACACCCACCTACTCGACCAGTTTAGGCCCTGAAAAAATTCCGCTGAGCATACAATAATGATTCCATTGTAATTGATCTACCTCCTGTACCACTGATCAGCATAGAAATTCTGAGAGAATACATGTGTTCCATACTAGATTATTGCCACCAGGAAGGCGGAAGAACGAGGGCTTCATTTTATGCAAAGTCTGCGAGGCGCGCCGGGTCGTCGATATCATCACTCGTCCGTGAGTCATGGTATCGAAACACATTAGAATCGTCACGTACAGTTGCAAGGTCAATCCGCATGCCATTTTCACGCTTCTTAAAGGTCGGCGGAAACAATGAAAACATGGCAAAATTGATGGTCTGTCCAGCTGCGTGGGCTCCATCGAAACTGACTGTGAAATTGTTCGCTGTGGAGCTAGGGGATGTTGATGGTGTCAAGCAAAGGGTGATTTGGTGCCAGGTTGTCTGGGAACCATTGATTGGGACAGAAGCAGAGGCAAACATTTGACCTATAGAACTCTGTAATGCAACAGTAGTGCTGCCATCAAACGAGGAAGCCAACGGGAATTTATAATAGAAGGAAACGTTGTATGTCCACTCGGAGTTCACTTTGATTCTTGATCGGCTGTTCATTTAAATAGATTGGAAAGTGTGGGTGTGACAAACCATGGTAGCCGCTGTTCCCAAAACCAACCTGTCCGGACGTTTCTGCAGGAATGGTCAACTGAAGAGAATTTAGAAGGGCGCTCGACACGGGGTACGGATCGGCGATTACGCCGATCATTGCACCATTGAGAGCATCCCAAGCGTGTAGTGCACCAGTCGTGTCTGGATATGACAGTCATATGTCATATGAATCTGAGTATTCTGTATTCCCATCAGATTGTTATGCTCACTTGGTGTGACGTGCTGGAATGCTCGATTCTGCAGTACTGAAGAAGGTTAGTGTCACAGAGGTAGTCACAGTCCATTCCGTTAGTGTGACAACAAACATTCAGCATAGAGTCCGCCGTCACCGCTCTTTGCAGTCACGGCGATCGTCAATTGATGCTAGCGGTCTATACTAAATTTCACTCTTACATTCTGTCAAAATGTTTCTTAATCACTACATAGGAATAGCAAAGTTTGGTTCCAGAGTAACCTCCACTCACATCATAGTCCTGCGTGTTCCGGAAACATATTTGTTAGAATGAAAGCACTTCCCAGGAGCGACAGCCATGCCTCGAACATCTGTCCATCTAACAAAGTGGTAAGTTGTTCTTCATGAAAGGACAAGTGAGAGGGCCCACAGAGGAGAGGGGGGATGGAATGACTCGCAGTTTTGTCTACTGTGACCACCACGGTTGCTGACACGCAGGAAACAAGCATAGAAAAGCTTGATAGAGATAGGGCAAGAATCATTTTTCAGGCTTGCTTGGTCCACTGAGACAATGGATCATTTATCGAGTGCATGCCAGCGGTGATGTTGATTTTCTTCTGATATTCCTGAATGACGGTGCTGCGTCGGTGCATACTGATTGATCATCGATACGACCCGGGACCGTATCCAAGGAAGGTGATCTTAAAAAGTTATCAGTGATATTTTGGAAACCATCTTGAGACTCAAACTCACCAAAACTATCGAATGGTCAAGGCTGTTGCTATGATCCATCACTCGTCAGTCGCTACTTGAGGGTATAGTACACGAGACGCAGGCACAAAACCAGGCTACGGGCACTGGCGAACTGCCAAGGAACACCCAATGACCGCCGACCGGGGTAGTCGCAAACTCGCAGTTGGAAACTTGACACTGAGAAAAAAACGGTGTCTCATCAGTATCTGATCTGATGCTACAGCTTTAAGATTGAAGTTGTTCATCAACTTACGGCGGTGTACTAAGCGCGACAAACCATGACAAACAAATGCGACCGGCCCGGTCGCAATAGAAGCCACCGCCGGAGATCTGAATCAACGCTACCTTGCTAGTATGCGACGGAGCGGCGGCTAGCCACCTTTCGTTGGTAGACGGGCTGAAAACGAACATTCCGAGTCTCAGAGCCTAGGGGAAATTGTCGCAGTGCGATTCAGAGCCTTGAGCGGGTCAGTGTATACAAACGGGTGAACTTCAAGTGTGACTCGGAGAAGTTTGACGAGGACCAGACGAGTGAGGCGAGGACAGAGATTATGTGCCTCTTTTCTTGCCTCTGTCCTCTATGTTTGGTCGTTCTTTCATATCTGTCGTGTGCATGTGTGATGTCATACTGCTTATTACTCTACAGAATTTACATAAAGTACTCGCCTCAGGCTCTCAGGGGGAGAAGACTCAAATTCATATATACTGTTCAGAATTCCCTCTCATGTAATGATGACGAGTGCCAATCACAACTTCGTATGCTGAAGGAATCATGCTTATCTCTGAAGCGGGAAGCTGAGATTGTCGATTGTTGAAGCAAGAAATTATGCCTCAAGCAGTGAACGTTGCTGGAGATTTAACAATCGAGTATCCAAACCGCCACGGTGCGTGTAACATCGGTCCAGGCGGGCCGATGCTTCCCGAAGTCATTGATCGGAATAGGAGCAGAGGGTAGCGACGTCTAGAAAAGGTACAGAACGAGGAGCACACAAATCACCAGTAATAGATGGCGTAAATTACGGAAAAGAATTCATACCAAGCAAGGTTTTATCACACACTCCCCTCCGTGTCGCCCAAGGTATACCATGCATCATGATCTGGTGAAATCTCCCGCCTAGCGAGTTCGCCGCCTTCTTCTGTCTCCGCTGCAGTGTAACATACATACTAAGTCGCGAGTTAACTTCTTAGGAAACGATCCTTACACTCTGTGTAACTGAGAGAGTACTTGCAATCCCCACCATCTGGAGCATTGCATTCGGTGGCTAATTTCATCCAATTGTTCACGATCGTCAGCTCTAGCCCATACCAACCATGCTAACCGATGTGACTTACGCGTAGAGGGTTCATCTGGGGTAAATGACGTATCGTCCCCGGGCACATTCACCCGCTCGAGAAGATCACCGCACCATGGTGTGTGGGTCTCCTCCCTTTTTGCTACAATGCAATCCACCGATAGGTCATAATTTCTTTCTCGCAATGAGAAAGTCCCTCACAACCAGAAAGATCAGTTGTCGTATAAAAACAATCATCAAGTTCCTCTCTCGCTACAATCCGTCTTCATCAAGAAGAAACAGTAATCTCGGTCGACGTACCAAAATTGATTATAGCAGCAGCACGATCTCTGTTGACACTGATGGCTATACGTCGGCTTAAGCATCAGCACCACCAGGACGATTGACCGTGCGTTCAACTTACCTGTACCTTGTGCCACCAACGTCCAAGCAAAGAGGACGACCGACACCGCAGAGAAGAAAACTGAAAAGATAGAGCTCGACGAGAACCGCATGGTTTCAGGATTTGACAGAACGGCACTTGGCTAAACCTGATGTTGGAAGCCTCGGAGTCTACTAGCTTTCTGGCGTTTAAATAAACGTGACACAACGACCCCACACAGGTTCCATGACACGCTGAAGATGTTTGAAACGCATCCCCAGACCCACCTGGTATATGGGCAGAGGGCTGGCGCACGTAGGATCTTGAAGTGAGGCATACAGCATTCCGATCTAGTGCTAGGCGACCAGACAAAACGGGTATGACCCGTTACGTTACAGTGCAACTCGAAGCTGCGCTGTTTTGTACTTCTTGGCGAATCACAGTTTGCATGGTTTTCATCTGCCAGAAGGCAAATTGATTGATCACCGGCACCTTTCAACATCCAGAAAATAACAGGAGGTTAGCGTAACAGAAGAAGTGGTAGTTGAGAGAGACCAGGGCATCGTCGTCCACACCTGCAATGTGCAAACACGCACGCAACGTCACTGTGCTTGGTTTCGCGTGCAGGGTACGGTGTTTTGTTCTTTTGGAGGTCAGATCGATGGGAAGTCCGAGGCAGCAGCGGACTATTAGCTACCGTGAGAAAATTTGATTGTGACTTTCGAGGTCGACGGACAACAAACCTTTCCGAAGGTTGCTTCGGATCACTAAGAATCGCACAGGTCGAGACGAACAAGATGGAGTCATTTCGCGGGACCGAAAGAATATTCAAGTAGCAAGGCTCTGTCAAGATTGCACCGAATCATAGGTATAGGGGTACACCAGCACACACAACACGACTTGCCCCTCTCCAAGCATGTATGCCTGCTTTCAGAATGCAATGTTCTGTCTTTTGAAACTCAGTCAATAATTGGCAGGAGACCCGCAGAGAGTCGTAGAACGCTGTTCACACCGTCCGATTTTCGCCCCCCACATCGACCAACACAACCAAGGCTCTTGGATACCTCAGATATACAACAAAAATATGAGCGCCACTTTATACGAGGGGTCCCTGCTCGCTTTGGATCACCCAGAATCCTAAGATAACAATTTTAGGAATCAACTTCAACGCTCATCAACACGAGGACATACCTTGTCTTTGCGGCCATCGCGTCAGCCGGAACTCCATGATGCAGGGACTGGTCACGCAGACCACGGCAATTTCCAGGGTCTGTATAGATCCTGCATCGCACCTGAAGAAAGGTGACCGGACAAGCCGCGTTCCATCGAGAGTGATATTGCCGATGAATTCTTTCCGTGAGGGCAACAACGCCGGTAGTGCATCCGAGGCGAGTGCTACTGCCTTACTTCCCGAGTCTTCTAAACGCCACAAAGCGAGATAAGCGCCTTCTCCGATATACCCGTATGTCCGCGCCGTGTGTCTGTGCTCATGCCCATTTCCAGGTGACTGAGAGAACTCCAGCTTGACGGCACAGTGCTCTAGACCGTAATCGCGAACACGGTGTTGTATGACGATCGTGTGCTGTATGGCATGTGCAAAAATGGTGGGTGAACTGCCCTTTAGCACGAGGGGGATGCATACCTCTGGGTCCAACCGCACGATCGAACCGTTATTCACCAAGTGACGAATACCGTTTTCTCCAGTCACCCCAATGAAGTCGGGGTAGTGGGTGGATGACAATGGCCATGATGGGGAAGACTCGTTCCGTACGAACTTTTCCAATCCGTTATAAGGACTACCAACGGAGACCTTTAAGTAGGTTGCATGCAACTCATGCGAAGAGATGAGAAGACTCCGGATGTTGATTGCGATGGATAGAATGGCAAAAGTGGTCAACCAAAACGAGGGGTCAAAGAAAACGGTGGGGCTGAATGACGTTGAAAAGCGACATTTTTTTCTCTCCAGAGAGGTCAGTAATGTCTCCTCATCTGGATCATTGACGTGTCGATAAGAATGCATCCCGGACCTCCCGGATGCAACGAAGGGAATGCCGAAGAAAGGAAGCATGACTTGTGGCACGACAATGTCGGGATCAGAAAAGTTGCAAGGGATATCAAAGGTCACTGCGACCATATATCCCTTGACGCAAACGGACCAGTTGTCTTTTATGGCACAGGGTCCCAGAGCTCCACCTTCCTCGTGTCTTTGTGAAATGACGGTAAGCCCACAGAACGAGACTCGTCGGTTATCGAGCGTATGCCACAGGTGCTGCCCACTAAATCACATTTAATCGGTCTCACTAATTGAAAGGACAGGGTCATACCCCGCTGATCTTTCATAAGTCCTGCATGGAGACACCAAGAAGGCTCTCATCTATGTCCTGGGAGCTTGCTCTCTGGTCAACTATGGCCATTCTACTTGCTTTGTGGAGCACAAGCATTGTGAGAGAGTATAGAGAGACAGTGGACGGCAGGAGAGACCACACGCCTGACACGCATTACAGTCAGTCTACAAAATCTGGGCTGTTCGGACTCTAGAACTCACCGTGCCAGTCACGCACAGGCTGGATAGGGGACGACTACCCTGTATACTATCCTATGGACGTGCGGAACGCCATCATGTTTCCGGAAGACACCGTGCGCTACCCCATCAACGGCGATGACGGGCTCGAGCAGTGGGAGACACAGTTCCCTAGATTCGGGGCAGGTTGGGTTTTTCTGGGTCCGGAATGCCGTCCATTCGCCTTGTCGATGTACCACGAGCTGCATTGTCTCGGTCGTCTTCGACTGGCTCTTGAGGATCGCGCCAATAGGACGTACGAGGCGCAATCTGAGCACGTACAGCATTGCCTGAATTACCTGCGAATGATGGCGCTCTGTCGAGCGGACGTCGCCTTGGAACCCGTCATAGATGGCAGTCTGGCCGTCGACCTAACGCAACCACACTTGTGCAGGGATTGGGTCCAGGTATACGAGGAAGCATCGAGAAACAACGTGGAACGGTGTATGAAGCGACGTAGTCATGGGTAAGGTTTTTCACATTGTCTTGATGGAGTTGGAAGGTCTTTTCTTTTTTTTCTTTCACTTTCTTGGAACCCGAAACGCAGTGCATACCTGGTCACAGTAGGAACTTCCGGAACTTTATGTAATTGTTGTAATAACCCTCGCTCGACTTGAATGACACGTTGTCACATTGCAGTCGTAACCGTTTTCAAGCAAACGGTGATAATGCGAGACGAGACCTTTGAAATAAATCACTCCGTCGTATTAGAAGCTTGTCGGGAATTGCGAGACAGCTTCTGATCTGACTCAGCGGTACGTCCTGCACGCATATCAGGAATCTAGATGTGATGCTCATCGAGTCTTCGGCAACCAAACAGTCTACAAGCCTTCAAGTGGCACCGAGAGGGTTCTTTACTTAATTCCTCATAAACAGCAAACGGCCTCATGCTAGCAGCACCTTTTTCCACTCGCCGTGATGATGAAGGATGCTCCTCCGAGTGACGAGCATGTCCACCCACCCATTCCCCGCTGGGCGCGATGGAGCTTGCTCCTAAACGTAGTCGCCACTGCAGCCCTCCTACAGGTCGCAATCACTCATTTGGTGATAACGTCGGGTTCCCCCGGAAGTCATACATCGTCTTCTCCTCCGCCTGCCCTCCATGCCTGTCGCGCACCCCTTCCGTCATTCCTGGAGACGAAGGTCCCCTCTGGAGCAGAGCCAGCACTACAGCAGGCATTCCACAAGCTAGACTCTGTGCTTCAGCGACAATTCGATCAAGGAGGAATAGACAGTCTCAGCGTTGCAATAGTTTCATCCGAGGGTTCTCTCTACGAAGGATTTTGGGGAAAACGCCGAGCCAATGAATCCGATGGCACTACAGTTGACAGGCACTCCATTTACAGGCTCGCATCCATCTCAAAATTGTTCACCGCGCTCGAGACACTCATTCTTCGTGATCGTGGCGCGCTCAGACTGTAAGGATATCAGTCGGCCTCGCATCTCCCAAGTAAAACAGCTGACCTATTGATATAGGGACGATCCCATTTCATCCGTCTGTCCCGAGTTTCGGTACAACGAGTACTATGCGCCCATCACGTTCCGAAATCTGATGAGCCACATGTCTGGCATCGGGAGAGACTTGCCTCCAGGGAACGCGCATGGACACTGGCCAAAGTCGCTTTTCGGAAGGGGGCCTGCGAGGTACAATGGCCTCGAATTTCCCTCCCACCAAGACGTCTTTGATGGAGTCGCACAGAGCCGCCCGGTAGTGGCCCCGTATACTTATCCCGTGTACTCGAATACTGGCTATTCGCTGTTGGGAATCGCGAACGTTGCTGCGAATATGGCTGCAAAGGGTCCGGATGCGCCATCGACACACTCTGAATTGGTGCAACAGGATATCTTTGGACCATTGGGATTCAATGGGTCCTCGTTCTTGGTTTCAGAACAGAATGTACATAATGTCGTCGTGTCCTCATCGAACCCCTGGGAGATTGTAGGTGTTTTGGGTTGTGATATATGCGATGCTCAATCATTTGCAGGATCTAGATTTCAAGGATGCTTTGAACCCAACTGGGGGACAGATGAGCTCCCTTTCCGACCTTGCCAAACTCATGCAAGTGTTGATAAATCCTGGACGTCCAGAGAACATCCTGTCAGCGTTCACGGTCCGCGAATGGATGCGTCCTACGCATAGCTGGTTCGACGATCACTCTGGGGTTGGAGCGTTATGGGAGATCTACTCTTCAATGGACTCGTATGGAAGGAAACAAGATTTGTATCAAAAGTGTGAGCAATTCTGGCTCTGACGAACAGGTGCCTCCTGGCTGACCTTGTCACAGTAGGAGAACTTCCCGGTTACCACACCGCGTTCACCCTCAACCCTGTTCAGTCGTATGGCATCATCGTGCTTCAGTCGGGACCTACATCAGAGACGGTCCGGCTCACGAAACTTATCACAAGTCAAGTACAAGCGGCATTCGACCGCGTTTTGGAAGAGTTCACGCGCGACAACCTGGTGGGCAGATGGCGTTCCGCAGACGCGTCGGTATTGCTCAAGGTAGACATCGACCATGGTTCGCTGTATGTGAGCGAGTACACTGTCAATGGTACGAATGTCCTATCGGTGATGCAAGACGGCTGGCCCGACGTGCATGCGCGTCTTGCACTCTGGCCAACCGATGACCATCAGTACCGGTAAATGTTCGTAACTGTCTCCATGGCCCGTCCGTTAATCGTTGTCGGGTAGGCTCGTCTTGCCTATGCCGAACCAAGGTTGTTTTGGCTCATGGGTATCCCTGGACATGTATGGATATATCGATGGCATCTCGACGAACGTACTCGTCTTCGATGGGAGTAACCGCAGCGAACGAGTTCTCTTTCTGCCTGCAATCAACGTAGAGCTACGGAGGTAGTAAATGCCGACCTACGACTTGAACACAGGGCATCTTTCCTATCACAATTCTCCAAATCTGATTTTACAGGATCAGCCATGCACTGGATTATTGGGACCATAACGATCCCAAAGTTACTTGAACAGTTTGTACGGATAGAGGCAGAGTCGCGGATCGCCCGCATATTGACCTCGAATGATATCATATTGCACTGATTTTGACCACTTCGTTGAATCAGTTCAAGGTGCAAGTACTCGTCACCTCAACCTCGACGAAAGTTTCATCTTGCTCAAAAGTGCTACAGTCTTTGCTTGCGCACAACAGTCTGCACGAGGCCGCGTCCGATGGATTGCTACCTGATACGACAACGTGGCACGTTTCTTTAATCTCCCTGATTCTATTGAACTTCTCAGCGCCACGAGGCAGCCAAGTCACGGTGCAACAGATGCGCCGAGAGAAATATATTGGAATTAGAATGATTGAGTGCTGCGAGGTGCTCGGAGGCGAGGTGCCAGCAGTAGGTCGCAGTGATCGATCCATGCAAACCACTCATCAGACAAATCAATGTCTCAGGGGAGCTCACAACCGACGGAACCCACCAATGTCCGACGTGAACTAACCCCATCGGACGTTGTGGGCTTCTGTATTCTATCATATTGCGGATATTATGTGAAGGAAGAAACGAAAGAAGCAGAAGTGGTTAGCACTGTCGGATCCCGCTGAAGCGCCGACACGCCTGCCTTGTTAGGCAAATCATGCGGACCATTACTTTTCATTTTCTTATCGCACTGTGATGGAGGGTTCAGAAACGCTAATGATCAAACCGAGTCACAGAATCACTGCAGGGTAGGGAATCAACACGTTGTACCCTCTCGGGCTAGTCCGACCTTCAACGTAAGTACCTCCACGAGTAGGCGTGGCTACGTGGGGCGCGGTCGGATTCGAATCAATCGTTGCTTGGCAGCTTCCTATACCACCATAGGAACGGCTGTATCTCTGAATCATCAATGATCCCACAGCTCGCTGTCTCACCACTCACTATCGTCAAGCTGGGAGTCGTCCTCCTGGGCCTTTTCAACCTAGCGTTGACGCTCAGGGGACTCCCGTCACGTTCGTCCTGGTCCGTGACCGAACCTCGTCGAGGTACGTACTACCTCTCCCTAAAGACAGACAACGTCGTTGCAGATTTCTGACCTACCGGCATAGTCCGCGTCCCCATCAAGGACCACCCCGACGTCGAGCTCCTGCACCTCGACACGCCACCCCGCACTGCCCCTGGGCTTAGGCTCTTCACCGAAGAAACGGTGCACTACCCCATCAGCGGCCCGCGCGCCGAGCTCGAATGGGCGTCGCTCGTGCCCGAGGGCAACCACGGGCTCGTACTCCTCGACGTCAGTCCTGACCCCGCCGCCGCCGCCGCTCCCCCACGCGCGTACGCCGTGAGCATGTTCCACACGCTGCATTGCCTCGACCGGATCCGCAGGGCGATCGTCGAGCCGCGGCAGTCCGTGCACGAGTCCACTGCTACCGCGCGCGCGCGGTATCACGTCCATCATTGCCTCAACTATGTCCGGCAGATGGTGCTCTGCGGGGCAGACAC
>JBBPOM010000743.1:0-19013 GCA_038091455.1 Leccinum uliginosum | reverse complement strand
AGATGATGAAATTTGTTAACCGCAGTTGCAGCAAAGGCCAGTGCGCCAGAGGGGAGCCGATTGCTGAAAAGGTTAGGGAATGAAGCAGCGAGCGATGACCTGCCAACATAGTAACCCGCCACGCAAAGTTTCCGTAAGGCTGTACTCGAAAAGTTATCGAACTTGCCCTGATAGAGTTATTCAGACAAGTATATAATTGCAGTGCTCGACACACCTCTTCATCGGGATCACCGTGAATATACCTCGTTCCCTCGGTCAAATTGTTGTATAGCTCCTGAATATATTCGACTGAGGGCTGGGAGCCATCAAGTTCGCCCGGTTCCCAGTCCCAGTGCCGGGAAGCGACTTGTCGAGCTACCTTTTTGAAGTCCGAGCGAAATGTGCCCAGATCATCAAAAAGCTGAGTAACGGAGAAGCATTAGTGGGAGGAGTGGTAATGTAGTAAAAAACATACCAAATCCCCCATGTGATCCCGGTGTGTCCTCAAGAAGGACTCATCAGGTTGGACACCATCCTCCTCAAGTTCCGCAATAGCTTCAGTTATGAATTCAAAGGCCTTCTTGCCCAGATACACGCGCCGTTCGGGGAACGCATTGTTAACGACCGCATCGAGGCGAGATAGCAACTTGGCGCGGCTGAGAACGGCTTTCCAGACCCCGTCATAAAACTTGAACGTCGTCGGCTTGTTACTACCGCCGGTACGGGGTTCGGGGGTGACAGACTCCTGAATCACCTCGGATGGTCCTGCGGTGGCATCATGCCGAGATTCCCTTGCAAATGACATGAGACGGACGGGATCAGGAGCACGTGGGGCACCATTACGGCGGTGATGTTCAAGCAAAACATCACCAGTAGTATCTGGGTCCGAGCTATCCGGATGCTCAGACACTTGCCGGGAACGGGAAGCAGTAGCTTTGTTCTTGGGACGGCCACGGGATGCAATCGTGGAGGACGTTCTAGCGATTTTTCGCTGTATTGTGGCCACAGGACTGGCGGGGCGTTTGGATGATCTTTGTTTTGGAACGGCTGCCTGCACTTGTACTGGTTTGGACACTAAAAATGTGTATATGTAAATGTACTAGGAAACGAGTTTTTTTTTACCTTTCGAGTTGGGGCGATCACTGAGTGTACGGCTTCGAACTTGAAGGTTGGCGTCATTGTCATATTGTCTACCTGTTACAACCGTTTGATTGGGTGAGTATGAAACCGTCTTAGAAACTTACGAGACGAAGCGATATTGCGTGCAGTCCGAGGAAGCAATGAACCACGGGCAGGTCCATCCGCATCCTCTGAAAATCCGGATCGGCGTGGTCCTGAAGTTCAGAATGTTAGTGACAAGCACATAAGGGAAACCCTTATGTACCGTTGATCGCAGACGGCGCTTGATTACCGCGAGGCTCGCGATCTATATGTATCAACTTGAACACCACTTGAATCCAAACCAGCATGACTGACTTACTAGACGAGCGTGCAGTCTTTGAGGGCATCGATCCGCGATCATCTCCGTCATCATCCTCCGAAGATTCAGATTGGCGTGGTCCTCATTTTCGAAATGTTAATGACAAGCAGATACGAGAAAAAACCTACATACCGTTGATTGTAGGCGACGGTGCTTCATCACCACGATGCTTGCGATCTAGATCCATCTCAACGGCAGAACCCAACATCAGCAAAACACCAAATTTCACACAGAGGTACAGGTTAGTACAGATCTATAGAGAGTACAGAGTTCCTACAGAGTAGTACAGGCATCCAGCCTCCCAGAGTCCCAGTCACACAGAGGTACAGGTTAGTACAGATCTATAGAGAGTACAGAGTTCCTACAGAGTAGTACAGGCATACAGCCTCCCAGAGTCCCAGACCAATTTCCACATGGAGGTACAGATTAGTACAGAGTTCCTAGTACAGAGCAACTTGAATATAGACATTTCTCACCAAATGAGATTTACTGTTTATTTAGAATTTAGGTACATGGTACAAAAATGGAACTACTGGCACATCCGAGTCGTAGTATGGTAGTCATCCCGTACCCATATGATACCTGTACTACCCATGCTCGGGTTTCAAGCAACGTGAGTACTACGGGTATCCGTACCCGTGTCGTTGTCTACGTTGCGGTGTTGTCTTTGCGTCGTCGTCGTCCGATTCCTCATCGTCGCGTCGTCGTCCGTGTCGACAGTTCTCGTCACGTCGACATCGCGTCGTTATCGTTTTTTTAAATCAATTTCCTGCCCCTGCGACTCCGTTTGCGCGAATGCCCCGGAGTGATCGCGTCACCCGGTTCCCCGTTACCGCCGGCCGTTTTAGACGCCACAGACTTCCGCCACACTGCGGTCTTGATACGGGGTGTGAATGTGTGACAGTGCGGTGATCAGTGGTTGACAGCTGGGGGCCCGTCGTAGGTTGGCAATGAGGGAGTGCATCGATGTAAGAATGAGTGGGTGAGTTAACCGGGTATAAAGGAAAACGCGGTCCCGCAAAACTTGATGCGCCGGCGGTCGTGATGGCGCTGTCTTG
This sequence comes from Leccinum uliginosum, assembly GCA_038091455.1. Taxonomy (NCBI): domain Eukaryota; kingdom Fungi; phylum Basidiomycota; class Agaricomycetes; order Boletales; family Boletaceae; genus Leccinum; species Leccinum uliginosum. The sequence goes on along the minus strand of JBBPOM010000743.1, from coordinate 16,496 downwards.
CTCAGCTTGATGGGTCTCATTGTCCCGTTGACCCCCCCTCCTTTCTACATCTACTTTCCCCTAGGCCGGCTAATCCCTCGTAGACGTGAATGGTACTTTAATGTAAGGTGTTCGTGTGTCGCATAGGTATATCTAACGAGGTGTCATTCGTTGCGTTTCCGTTGAACTGTAACGTCACCGTATGGGGGCTGGAAACGTCCCGTCGATTCCAGGAATAGCAACAGGGCTGCAAAGCCCTTCTTCTTCGTGAGTAGGACGGCGATGTTATCCGCGTCCCTTCGCATCGTGTTTCTGAGCACTTATCGCTCTCTTGCATATTGAGGGCAGTCGAGGATGACGTGTTTGGCGTTTTCCGGAATTGTGGAGCAATGCGGACAGTCCGCGCTGTCGGCTCTTTTGATACGGTGTAGATGTTCGTTGAGTGGCAGGTGCCCTGTGCGTAGACCGGTCAGCAAAGCACTGTTTCTTTGAGAGCGGGGAGATGAGCTCCAGGAATGAGTTCGACGGTTTGTCCATGTTGTATCAAATCATACGACGGAATCTCGGTGACTCACTCCAAGTCGCCGTCCAGCGTTACTTCGACGCTTCTTTGTGCGCCTGCTTGAGCGCCGTCACGCTGCTGGGTAGGGGGTTTGACCGAATGTATTTCGGGAGTGAGCGCGGTGGGGAGTTGTTGTCGGCGGAGGCCGCGGCCTTTCGCGCTTCCTCGTCTGCCATTTCATTGTCTGGTACTTCCTTCTGTCCTGGGATCCAACGTACGGTAATTTGATTCTTTTTGAGGATGTGTTTGCGGCGTACTTCTTGGATGTTCTATGGAGATGGTGGAGTATATAGTGGTCGGGTTTCGTAGTGGGGTGCTCACCGGACTGGATGGCCGCCTGATTGTGGACCATTATCATTACGTCATGGTCGATGAGGTTCATGCTCAATAGAAGCGTTCCCGCTAATGTGAGTCCCACAGCTTCCGCCTCGTAGACCATGTGGTCACTTGGCTTGCCTAGGTGATATCTGAGAGTTTGCAGCGCCGCGTTTGGTCGCATGTGTACTGCCACTGCTCCAATGCCAGATGCGGTGCCCGAACCATCGCTGTATATGATGGTGTGTTGTTCCCTTGTGAGACGGTCAACATCCTCGATCGCTTGTTCCGCGTCCGAGGCTATGTGGGTTCTGTACGGAGGGTTAGCGGACGAAGTGGTAGGGTTACGCGACAAAGGCTCAATAGCTTTAGGGTCGATATCGTATGCATGGAAGAGATAATGTAGAGACGATCGATGCCGTTTGACGAATCTTCCGGCTGCCCGCTTCACGTAGGGGTGCAGTGGGTGGGTGTCCGCGACTGTTGCCAGACGCAGGGTGGCTTGGTGACAGAGATTTTGCACGCGGTGGACCATGGGCCACATGTTGCTGAGAATTTCGAGGGAATCAGTGGGAGAGGTATGCATCGCACCGGTAATACTTAGCATGGCGAGACGCTGTACGCTACTGAGTTTCTTGATTGCTCCTTTGGAGCCCGGTGTTTGACGATCGCTTCCACTGGTGAAGATCGGGCGTATCCATACGTCAATCGCGTACAGCATCTTGGGAATGGCGACAGCTAGGTATATATGTTTCATCAGCGATACTGGTATACCGAAGGACGTGGAGGATAGCCTCTTAAGTTGAAGGACGTATGCGGTTCCTTTGCCGATGGCATGCCGTTTGTGCCGTCCATTTCAGCGTGTGGTCTATTATGACCCCGAGGAACTTGTGTTGAGGTGACGGCTTGATCGTTATTCCTTGAAGTTCGAGGGCGGGGCGGTCTCGCTTGGCCTGAGTGCAGCAGTCTAAGAGAGCAAATTTAGATGTTTCAAACTTAGAGTTGTGTAACGTAGCCCATTCATATCCTCCGCCGCTCCTTTCCATCATGTCTTTCAACGTGGCATGTGTGTCCTCGAACGTCTTACCAATCGCCAGTAGCATTATGTCGTCTACAAACACTTGCGCACGTTCCTTCTTTTCTCGACCCTTGCAGATATCCAGGAGATCGGCGTTGTAAATAGTGTAGAGGACCATAGAGAGAGGGTCCCCTTGACCAATACCGTTGATGATAGAGATCCATTCTTCAGATTGATATCCGTCGAATTTGAGTTTTGTTCGTCGATTGGCGAGCGCGCTCTGCACGAATGAGACAATGTTTTCCGGGACTTTTCGTGAGATGCGCAGCGCATGTTATGGAGGAGACGGTCGGTTACCGCGTTGGGGAAGGTCCCCTCTGTGTCTGGCAGGAAAAGGACGGACACTACTTGATGACTGCGTCACGGTTGTTTTATTGTTGCTTCCAACAGATGGAAGGAGTCAGATGTCGAGCGACCTGGCCGGCCACCGAAGTGCATGGCTGGTATTAGGTTGTATTTCTCGAGCAATTCTGAAAGGTGGTTAGCGACTATGGCAGATAGTAATTTGTACGTAGTGTTGAGTAGCGCGATTGGGCGGTAAGCCTTCGGCAGGGTGTAATCGGGACATCCCGGCTTGCGTAGGACTACCGGGGTCATAGGTGGTGTTTAGGTCGAACGTGGCCTGAAAGATTCTCGTTAGATGCGGGGCTAATATATCGACGCACTCTTTGAATACGATATTGCATATTCCATCCGGCCCCGGCGCTTTGTACGGGCTTAATTTGGCTATGGCACGTATCAAAGCGTCGTCGGTGACGATTGGCTCGGTGTGCACGGGATTTGGGTAGGTAAATCCTGTGGGGACGGAGGAATTAGCGGGTGGAGGGGGAAAGAAGGTGCGGGCAAGGAGGCTGCTTTTCTCATCGTTCGTCGCAGCGAGGAAGCTGCCGCGCTGTTTACGTTGGCTATATACTTGTTAGCCACCCAGATATCATCTCCCGAGATGTCTTCTCGCCAATCGGTCCAGTGTTGTTTTTTTCGTTTGTTTGATGGTGTGGGCGTAGCGATTTCTTGAGGTGCGGTATTGCTCGTGTACGGGGTGTTGGTTGTCGTCTTTGAATTTGTAGGAGTCCCGGGCGAGTTTGGCTAGTCCTTCTTTCATTTGCGTCAACTCCCTGGTCCACCAACGTTTTGAGTGAGGACTCAGCCTCGTCCTGGGGACTTTTTCTTGGACGGTTTCGAGGATCGCCGACATAAGAGTATCGCATGTCTGTTGGAGATGGTCCACTGAAGTAAGGCGCTCTTTCGTGTCGATGTGACGTAACTTAGCTTCGAGTGTTTCCGAGAACTCCGTCCACTTGACGTCGCGGTAATTGTGTGTTATGATCTCCGCAGTCTCGGGGACGATCAACTCCAGCTGGGAGATGATGGGAACGTGGTCAGTGAGCGGTCCCCTCCGGTTGGGTTCCGTCTTGCAGACCGTGAAGAGCTCTGCCGTGTGATCAGTACAAAACACGTTGTCTACGCGCGTCCAGTTCTTCGAATTGAGCGCCTGCAAAGGATACGTGTTGCGTGTTGTGTGTTGCGTTCCGATTCCCAGAGGGGGTGGTGCCGGTTGAAATCGCCTAGCCAGATCATATGATCGTTGGTGTGTTGGAATAAGGCGTTACGATTGGTATTAAGGAAAGAACTTAGCGCGTGAATGGTTTCGTTGTTTTTGCAGTCGTTGTATATGTTAAAAATGGTGCAGAGGCCGAAGGGGTCAGATAGTTGAACGACGGTGACGTCCCTTGAAGGGAAGGGGATTTGTTTCCAATGGTTTGTGTCGATAGATATAGAACGGTCATCAACACCACTTAGTCGAAAGAGTCCAACATACGTGGAAAATGTAAGCAGAGTCTGCTAGGAGCTCTGTCACAAGCTTCCTGTTCCTTTTGATCACTGACTGACTGGCGCTGACTTCAAAGCCAAACATGAGGGGCACACTTGCACGTGCCCTGGTCTTGAACTGTCCACGGAGTTGAGACCCGCGTAGCGATATCTACCCATCTGGCAGTTAGTTCCGTGCGCTACTAGCAAGCAGATTGCACATACAATATAGATGATATCGGCAGTAATCAGGATGGACTTGTGGTGCTGGGTACATGCCAATATCAAGGGTGGTCGTGAAATGTGCTGCCAGTGGGATCATCTGCCTTGGCTGGCCTGCTAATGTAGTTGTAGTATACAATAATGAGATGTACGATCACTTACTCTTCACTGAATCCTCATGCACAATGATCTCCATACTCGGCATCAAGGTCATGGTCTTCATCGGCCACATCTTCATCAGCCTGGTCACTGTCAAGATAGTACCTCTTGCCAGTGTGCATCGCTTGTTCTCCGGCCGCTTTCGTAATCCCCCCGTGATGCGCTTTTTGCGAACATAAGATATGAGAGCAAATAAAATAGCCAGAACAACTGTTTTGATTTATGCTCGAGTGGCCAGTAGTAAGCTTATCCACAATTGGAGGGACACTGCCCATATGTGCAACCAATTTGGTGCCCGACAATGGAGTGCCAACAGACCTAGACGAAAACTGATTGGGTTGTAGATAACATTCAAGGAATAGCATACAGATTCTACGTACCACGCTATCAGGAGGAAGCAATGGTGGATCACAGCTAGTATCACCTTGCCTTGCACTATCACTTCGTTGTGTGATCGGACGAGCTGCCTTGGTAAGCTGGTCCCGCTTGCGTGTTCGTTCTTCATGCCAACGCCTTTCCTTCCAAAATGTCAGCTGCTCGGTTGCTAACCTGGCCTGCTCTCTTTCTTCTATAAGTAACCGGAGTTAATAATCAACAGACTTCGATGCCTTTGTACAATACCTAGTAGTAGGGCTTGGACCTTCTCGCTAGGGCGAGAAACACGGGCTGAACGTGGCTGAATAGCCGGTATGTCCTCCAGAACGCGGGGCATTGGGTTGGAGGGTTGGTTGGAAACCTGGAGAACGAGAGTCAGGAATAACGGCTGAAATATATACAGTTCCGCTCTGACTCATCTGCGAGATCCACATGTCTGCAAACAGCTACTAAGTCCAAAGATGATTAAAGTGTGCCAGTGACCCTGGCGGGCGGCCGACACAGGACACCCAATTAATAGAACTCAGATCAGTGGGTTGGAGTGACTGCCAGTCATGATAGCCTGGCTAGTACGGCTACACCGTGGACAAAACTGCTGAGTCCTATGACAGACAATGAGTCCTATTTCTAATACACTACTTAGTACGTACCTAATCAAATCATTGGCTCTCTTTATTTATAGTAGTAGCAGTTAGTCACAGAACTGGCAGTCCAGTCCAGTCCAGGACCGTACAGACCGTAACATTATCAGTACATGTCCCTTGATGGAAAACGGGCTCGGATCCAAAGTCAATACACCAAATAGTATTCGTTTTCAAGTTCGAGGTGCGCTTCGAGGCCGAGATGTATGATTCTGCGGCTCGTAGCAAATATCGGGGTCGACCAGAAGGAGGTGGCATAGGCAAACTTTGCCTCTTTATTAGCGAGGACCCTGCGATGACTCCGAGTCCGAGTTGAACTTGGTGGTGACTCGGAGACGGTGGCAATGTCACCAGCAGGATCTCTTCATTGGACACCAACGGATGGCAAGGCTGAGGAGTGGGACAACTTCGCAGACCATCGCAACTATTGATAGCAGTAACTCTTCTGCAGAACGAAACTACAAGGACAATAAGGAAAAGTGGGCCCGTCATATGTAAAATAGCAGAGACTGAAAGACATTACGTCAAGGGACTACAAAAACTCGTCGAGCCCAGCGATCCCTCAGTTAAGCTGATCAGCCTGAGCGATGTAAGTTCTAGCAAAGACAAGTGTGATCCTTTCCTCGGATCTATGGAGAGGGTTGGAGAGTATGGGTCATCTAATTGAATATGGACCGGGAGCGGAGGTGAAAGGTCGTGCGTTTCGTTGTCAGCTAAGCGAGGGCGAGGGGGGAGTTGAATCGTCATTTCTAGAACTGGTGGAGGTGGGGGTGGAAGGGCTGCTCGCAGAAGAGGCCAGAACATCATTCAGGACGGGAGCGAGACCAGAGGAAGCGATGGCATGACGTCCGGAGATGGATCTCGCGAGGGCGTGGGCGTCATGCTCATTAAGAAAGGGGTTGGTGTAACTGGCGAGCCTTTCTCGATAACATTCCTGTTCTAGTTCCAGCGATCCTTTCCAAAGAGGACGAACAACTTTAGGCCAGAGACGATGCCAGTGGGTAGGGAGGGTGGTGATAGCATCGGAAAAGGGGGAGGAAGCAATAAGGGAGATGAGATGTGTTCTCATATCAGCGAGGCCATCAGTTATGGCGGAGTGGATTTGGGAAGAAAAGGAAGTGTAGTTATGAAGGGAGTGATAGTATGCGAAAATACGAGCATAAACCTGATAAAGAGCAATATAGTCATACATATTTTGAGTAGGAACACCAGAAAGAAAAACATTTCGTTCCACATCATGGAGAAGATTAGGAGTTTGCAGGACCACGGTGAAGATGGTGTTTTGGATGGGGGTATCAAAAAGGTGGGGGACAATGGCGAGATCGGGGACGAAAGGACGAGGGGCAAGAGAATCGTTGTCGTTGGAGTGAGAGGACATAAGGTTAAGGAGGGAATTGAGTGGGGCATCGTCCTTTATAAGCGGATAGAAGTTTGGTGGCGTGGGATAGGTTTCCTTTTGGTTCCCAGGTGTTTTCTGATGAAGGCCATCCTTTCCAAGATACGAGATATTGTCGCCAGCCATGAGTTCCTCTGTGTGAGAGGATTTCGCCTACTTCATATTCTTCTTCTCCATTGACGATGTCAGGAGAGGGAGATACTAGGAAGTTCGGACCATGTTTGGCAGTTTCCCGATAGGTGGATAACTTCGAAGCATGAAACATGTTTGTGATACGCCACGTAGGAGGGAGTTTTAGTCGGTAAGAGAGTGGAGATAAGACTTGAGAGATTTCAAATGGTCCTTCTCTTTTTGGAGCGAGTTTTCTAGAAGGATATCAGAGATGGAGGTTTTTGTTATCGAGCCACCGACTTTCCAGGGGATGAAGCAGGAATGAAAGTGTTCCTTCATGAGGCGTTGGGTGCGTTCATGTGCGTCCAAGGCTTCTTTTTGTGCTTCGGATAGCAAAGATAGACGAGTTTCGAGTTCGGGGAGAAAGGTTTTTCCGAGGGGGGGATAGGACCGGGGTTCATATCCAAGAATAAGGGAAAATGGAGTTTTGTTGGTGACAGAGTGAATGGAGGAGTTGTGACAGAACTCAGCCATAGGGAGTAGCTTGGACCATTGATCAGTGCGTCCTTCACAGAAGATTCGAAGATAGGTTTTGAGTTCTTGGTTGACTCGTTCAGTTTTCCTATCAGTTTGGGGGTGGTAGGCGGAGGAGAGGGCAAGATCATATTGTAAGAGACGAGCCAGTTCTCGAGCGAAGGCAGAGGCGAATTGAGGACCCCTATCAGAGATGCAGCGATCGTGAAGTCCGTAACGAGGGAAAATATGGGTGAAAAAGAGTTGGGCTACCTTGGCGGCGGTGATGGTTTTGTGACAAGGAAGCAGAATTACCCTCTTCATAAGACCATGGTCGACCATGACCAAGATAGAATCAAAAGAAAGAGAGAGGGGAAGATCGGTAATAAGATCAATAGAGATTTGTTGGAAGGGACGGGTGGAGGAAGAGGCGAGAGGAGAGAGAGGGGGGGCAGATGGATGGGTATTGGTCTTGTGGGATTGACAAGTGGCGCAACCGAGAACAAAGCGGCGGACAAAGGTGGAAAGACCAGGCCACCAGTAGTCACGAGCAAGAAGGTTCTGAGTGCGGAGGATACCACCATGACCACCAGCGGGGGATTCATGGAGAGAGAGGACAAGGTCGTGACGAAGGGAAGGAGGAATGTAGAGACGGTTACGAAAGTACAGTTTAGAGTCAGAGAATGTCCAATCAGAAAGAGAAGCACGAGGAAGAAGAGAAGTGCCTTCGTGGAGGGCAGCAAGGGCAGCGGAGGTGAAAGAATCAGAGGCGGTTAAAGAAGCAATTTTATCAGCAAGGGCAAGATCGAGGGAATTAACGGAGAGAAAATCAGGAAGAAGAACGACGTCATGGTTATCGAGAGAGACGTCAACATTGTCTCAGCGAGAGAGAGCATCGGCGGGGGTGATGGAAGAAGCAGGGAGATAAGAAAAAATAAGATCAAAATCTTGGAGAAAGAATTGCCAACGAGCATGGCGGCGAGAGAGTTTGTGAGGTTGACGGAAATAGGTGAGGTTTTTGTGGTCAGTGAGGATAGTGACAGGGAGACCGGTGCCTTGAAGATAATGACGCCATTCTTCAAGAGCGTGAATAACGGCAAGAAGTTCGCGGTCGTAGATGTCATAATTGCATTCCGGGGCGGAGAAGGTGTGTGAGAGATAGGCGCAAGGATGGAGTTCACCGAAGTTGGAGTCCGATTGCATGAGGATAGCGCCAGAGGCAGTCAGGGATGCATCAGTCATGACAGTGAAGGGGCGAGTGACATCGGGCATGGCGAGGACCGGTTTGGCAAGAAAGGCGGATTGTAGGAAGGAGAAAGCGGTGGCACAGTCGGGGGACCAAAACCAAGGAACATCTTTTTTGGTGAGATCGATGAGAGGGCGAGCAATGGCAGAGAAGTTGGGGATGAATTTTTGGTAGAAATTGCAGAAGCCGATGAAGGAATGAACTGCTCGGACGGAACGAGGAGGGGACCAGGTTTCGATGGCAGAGAGTTTTGTGGGATCCATTTTGAGGGAGCCGCCTGAGATGACGAGACTGAGGAAGTCAACTTCACGAGCGGCGAAAGTGCATTTTTCGAGTTTAAGATACAGTTTATGTTCTCGAAGACGAGCGAGAACTTTGTGAACAAGAGACCAATGGAGGTCTAGATCATCTCCACAGTGAATGAGAAAGTCATCCATATAGATGACGAGCCATCCTTCGGCAATGTAGTCGCCAAAGATGTGTTGCATCAACGCTTGGAATGTGGAGGGAGCATTGCAGAAGCCAAAGAACATGACGTTAGGTTCAAAAAGGCCATCAGGAGTAATGAAGGCGGCCTTCCAACGATCTTCCGGTCGGATGAGAACATTGTTATAACCCCAGCGAATATCCAATTTGGTGAAAATGGTAGACGTCTTGAGGCGATCAATGAGGTCCTGAGTGATACGAGGGAGTGGGTAAGCATTTTTAATGGTGTGTTCATTCAGGTATCGATAGTCTTGACAGGGACAGAGGGAACCGTCTTTCTTGGGAACAAAGAAGAAAAGAGAGGCTTGAGGAGATTGGGAAGGGAAGATACGGCCATTTTCAAGATTTTCTTTGATGAAGGAAGAGCAAGCGTCTCGTTCTTTCGGGATTGTATCTAATTATTATATTATTCTAGTATATTCCCATCTTTCGCAACTTTGGGAACAAAGGATTCCTTGAGTTTGATGGTATGGTCTAGGATGCGAGAGGGAGGTAATTCATCAATGGGTGGTTTGGTAAATACATCAATGAAGTCGGAGATCTGAGATGGGAGTTCTTGTTTAGGTTTCTCAGTCGCCATGGCGAGTTCAGTGGAAATGGTAGTTTTTCAGATAGGGAGACCGAATGGGATGTCGGAACGAAGGGAGTATTGTGGGGAGTCTTTTCCCAGATAGCGAATGAGATAACGTTGTTCATCAGAAGCTAAGGGATCAGGAGTCGGGGTGTCAGGGATAGTGATCATACCGGAGGCCCAATCGATAACAGGATTGGTGGATTGTAGCCAAGGGAGTCCGAGGATAAGTCCTTCTTTTCCATAGAAGTTGATAATGAAGAAATCTCGTCGTTCTCGTCGATCTCCGATAGACAGATAGAGGGAGGTGCGGTTTCTGAGGATTCTATTTTTGTTAGGAGTTCCGTCTACGTTGGAGACAGCAAGAGGTTTGGCTTAACGATGTGTGGGGAGTTTATTTCTCGAGACGATGGAGGCGTCGATGAAATTTCCCGTGGCTCCTCTATCAATGAGCCTGAGAGGTTACTTTGACGTTTTCAGAGGTTCTGGTTTTGGACAACAAGACGGCCCCACATACAGGCCACACTGACACAAAGTTAATGAGGAAGCGAATGCGTGCGAGGGTGCAGAAATCATCATGCTCAGATGGGGATTCAAGTTGAGATAATTGTACAGCGTACTCCTGTTCCCCTTGACCCTCCCCACACTCACCACTTCCATGGCCCTTGCAGGAATTCTTGATGATAGAAACAAGTGCATTGTCATCACCAAAAGGACCAGGTGGAAGAAAGAGAGTTCGTCATTCAAACCCAGCCAGTGGCCGAGCACTTGATTACCAGCTCGCAGCGCAAGGTGGATGTGTAAAGTTGAACCTAGAAATGGGTCGGACAGGAATCGGCGGGAGACATGGAGGGATTGACCTGCAGGAACTCGTCCAGCATCCCGATCGTATCCTTCAATGTCATCTAACAAAAAGAAAACATTGATCAATGGTGCAGCGATCGCGTCCACGCCTTCTGAAGGGCTGGCCCATCTACCATTGGTACCTTTGACATTGATGTGTGAGTTATCAGTTTCGCTGTCCAAGGATGTAACGGTCTTGACGTCCTCTCCCATCAGTGGGTCAAAGTGGAAGATGACGGTATTTACTAATGTCTGTCCAGCTTCGGGGTCAATGTTAACGGAAAACAATGGCAGAAACGAAGTTATCAGGCATGTACATTATTGGCCACTCTCTCAGGCTGCGTGACCAACAATGGCGTGGCCATCCTCTGCTCCCACCTCAATCCGGCGGACCACGAAGGCCCTGACGGGCACAATCCTCCCACCGACCTTGTTTGCCCAACCAACCGTGACGCTGAATGCGGCTCTATACAATTACACCCGTCGAAGTATCCAGTGCAAACAATTCAAGTCCCGTCGTCGCGGCAACAAGCAACTGACAGAAAGAAAAAGGATCGCGGGGAGCAAAACAACGGAGAGACTTACGAGAGATCTGTGGGCAAGAACTGCCAGTGGTAGACATGAGCAACAACGAAAAAGATCCACCTTGAAGGCTGTAGACGTTGATTAATGATGGTTTGCACGACGCCCAAGGAAAGTGTGTTGCCAAAGAGCCATACAGAGGACTACAAATTGATGAAATTGATGGACGGGAACGCGGGGGTAGTATGATGTATGCTAACGCACTGACAGACCTGCATAGCTGCCACCAGTGGAGGGTTCAGATCAACACGAGAGTCTTGTTGACTAGACCAACAAATATTAGGCGCCAGGACGAGGGGACAAAAGGAGAGACTTACGAGAGATCCATGGGCGAGAACTGGTAGACGGGAGCAACAATGAACAAAATTCACCTTGCTTGAAGGCCGTATTTGTTGATTGATGAAGGCTTGCACGACGCCCAAGGGAAGTTTGATGCCGAACAGCCAGCCTGAGAGTACGGACAACCGCGACAACTCGATGAGCTTAATTTGATGGGAACGGGGGTACGATGTAAGCTAACGCAACAGACTCAGGGATAGCCAGAGGGTTTAGGTCAACGAGAGAGTCTCGCTGACTGGACCAACACATGCTAGGCACAAGGACGAGGGGGGCAAAACAATGGAGACTTCAAGTTACGAGAGATCCGCGAGCGAGAACTGGTAGACGTCAGCAACAATGAACAAGATCCGCCTTGACAGCACCCAGGGGAAATTTGTTGCTGAAGAGCCAGGGTACGGATGCATGTAGTGTTTAAAAGTCCGGTCCTAAGACCGACAAAAGACCGAGAACCGGACCGGTCCGCTAGGACCGGTCCTAACCAGTCCGGTCTTTCCTAGAATTAATTTAGAACTGGTCTTGGTCTTTTGGTTTCTGGAAAATCAAAAGACCGAAAAAGACCGGTCCTAACCGGTCCGGACCGGCGACCGATGTTGGCCCCTATTAGGTAGTATAGTCCTCTATTTACCCTAATTTTCGCTTATTTGTACGATTTTAATTGACTGAGTTATGATATATTTTCAAAAAGTCTCCTCCAAAATGGTATGCACCCGATATTGGGCATATCTTTACCGCACGTGGGCCGATTTACGTACGTCCTGACGGATATGGAAGCCGGGGGTCTCGGCTACACCCGGTACAGCCATCGCTAAGCTTAATTCCCACGTGATCGGGTACCTCGAAATGTGTTTTGTAAGTCCATCAACTCGAGAATGACATGTACTTTTAAAATGCTAATATCTCGACGGCCTCTGAACCGATTTACATAGAGAAATTATGTGCAGGAAGCCAGGAGTCGATAGTATTTTTCAATAGGTCGGTCTTCCGGTCTTTTCAAAAGACCGGACCGGACCGGACCGAAAAAGACCACAGGACCGGTCTTTTTCGGTCTCAGTCCAGTTTTTTCCATATCAGGAAGTTCCCAGGACCGGTCTGGCTCCGGTCTTTTCCAAATTAGGCAAAAGATGGGGACTGGACCGGACCTTTAAACACTAGACGCATGCAACAACTTGATGAGATTGACGGACGGGAACAGCAGTAGTACGACGTACGCTAACCGTGACGCACTGACAGACCCGCATAGATGGAGGGTTTGGCAGGTCACCTCCGAGTCGAGAGTCTGGTTGATTGGACCAATACATGTTAGTAGGCATGACTCGGAGGACGAGGGGAAAGACAACGGAGAGACTTACGATAGATCCGTAAGCGAGAACTGGTATATGTGCGGAACAACGAACAAGTTCACCTTGAAGGTCACGGTCGTACTTGTTAATTGATGACTAGTAGCTTGCACGGCACCCAAGGGAAGTGTGATACCTGAGAGCGAGGGTACGGACAACTGCGACAACCCGATGAGATTAATTTGATAGGAGCGGGGGGTACGACGTACACTAAGGCAATGGATCGGACAACTAGAGGGTTTAAGTCAACGCGAGAGTCTCGTTGACTGGACCAACACATGTTAGGCGCGAGGACGAGGGGCAAAGCAAGAGAAAGATGTACAATGGATCTGTGAGCGAGAACTGGTAAACATGGGAAACAACAAAAAAGATCCAGCTTGAAAGCAGAACACGTTCAAGTTGATTGATGATGCATTGCACTGCAGTGCTCAAGGGAAGTTTGATGCCAAATATCCAGACTACGGATGACTCCAGCGAGGACGAGGGGACAAAAAGGAGAGACTTACGAGAGATCTGCGAGCGAGAACTGGTAGACGTGAGCGACAACGAACATCAGTGTATGTGGGTCTACCGTGACAGCGATAGCTAAGGCTCCTTGGGTGGTCTAGGGAAGCGCGAAGCGTGACCCTAGAGCTAGGTCTCTGTGTGAGAAGAGGATACTCGGGCGGTCAGGTCTGCTTGCTCGTCTGTCTGACACCCTTCTCTGAAAAATAGGGTCGGGCGATCGGCCGTTAGAGGGTAGAATTTACAGTACGAGTAGGGTTGGCAGATAATGGAGCAGGTTAGTAGCGGTTTCGAGCGTGCAAAAGCTCTCGTCAGGAGGCTCCGCCACCCCTACCGCTGCCCGTCCGAGGCCGTTTAGGGTTCTAGCTACCAATCTTAAGCCCTATCGAGGGAATTGGCCAAGTCACAGAGGCGCTAGTAGTGGCATCTGAGGGTGCGACCCTGGATAGATTGGTTATAGTTTGGGGAATAAGGAGTGGGGAGGAGGGGAGCTTCCTGCCCATAGATATGATGGAGAGGAAAGGAAGGAGGAGATTCCCACAGGTTACATAATCGTGTGGCACCGTGACCCACGTTTGTTCATACCAATGTGGGGTCCTCTCTCGCCATCATGAGGATTCGGCTGCCAGTGAGCGACACAAATTGAAAACAATTCAGTTGACAATGTCGTGGGGCAAATCAAGGGCAAATGTATCTTCCAATTGATGTGGTCCAAGTCCAAGCAGTCTTCGGACGCGAGTCGGACTCGTCAAAATCGTCATGCGATAGTGGCCGTCAGACCCCCGCTACTAGTAACTACTAAACAATTATAGTGGCCCGAGGTTCTTGGTGCTCAAAAAAAGGTGCATAAACATGAATGGATATGAAAACTTAATCATTGTCTGCCCACTCTGGCCCGGGATCACTGCCAACGTCGTCAAACTTGAGTCTCCTCTGCGACCTCCACCTCACCGACTGCACCAAGACTACCCTCGTCATCCCAGTCAAAATCTTCCCTATCCTCCAATGTATATTCATCTGAGTCCTCGTCACTGCGGTCACCCCGCTGACCTGCATCATCAGCCTTTTTACCCATCCCACTATTCCTGGAACCTGCGTCGGTGTCCACCATTGGGCTTTCAATGACATAGTTCCTTCCGGTGTAATCATTTGTATGCGCATACGTGTGTCCGATCCCTTCGCCCCAATGATATCGAAGGACCATATCTCAGTCAACAAATCTACATATAGCAAACGTGCTAAGTATCATCCCATTTTGATGATGCTGTGACTCACCTGTTCACGCAGTACTGTTTCCAGTCATCTCCGTCCCTGACTATTGTTGACACTGGCAGTGCAATCTGATCAGGATGCAGGTGGCCCTTGTGAAATGCTGGAATTAAATGACATCCTCTATGCAATCATGATTGCATGTGATTCGGGAGGTACTGGTACTTTGTCCCGGTATCTCGATCTGCAGTGGGGTCGCCGGCTCAACGGTACCGCCATCCAAAAATCGCAGAGTGCCAACTGAGATGATCTATCAGTCGCTCGTGGTCTTTGCTATCATCGTGATGTTTCGGTCATTGTTGGCCCTAAGTACCATGGGCTGTGGGCCTCCGAGGACTCAGGAGGCAGCGGCTGTTAAAACTGTAGTTATTCAATCAATTTGAGTACTACAAAGTCTAGGCATGGTCTAGACCTTTCATTCACGCTTATGTGATGATTATGTAATGTAGATAAGATGTAGATAAGAGCTACTTTCGCTATTCTAGGAATATTCTTTGAACATTCCATACCATAATATGTACAAACATACACTGTAGTATATATAGGTTTCAGCCTGACATACAAATATCAGGTCGCTTTACTCTATACAAAGTGTGAAGATACCTCATCTTAGATATTCAACAAGTCTTTGTCAAGATCCCTAGTAAGTTTCTACTAGAGCTATTCCTATCTACCCTCGGCTGTGCAATAGAGATCCAGATAGGATTTCTATACCGAGCTCAACAACAACAACAAGCGTTGCAAATGCACATGCAAATGTCACCGTACCCTGCCATCGACACCCCTCCTCTTCAGCGATGAATCGCATACGATACCCCACCCCCACCCCTGTACCATCACCACCTCTCCTGAAAAGTAAAGCCAAAAAAAAGTATACATATTGGACATCTTGGCTATTATCTGTTTCTCTGCTGTTTTTCTCTCACCACTGGCACTCCTGTGTTTTATTCCTCTGTCCTCTCCTCTCCTCGGCCTCCAACATATCCCAGGTCATCCTTTTTGGCTTGCTCGGTAGCGTGGCTGTCTTGTCGTTGGGTTTCTCTGGCCACATCGACCTTTGGCGTTGAAACTCGCATTTGTCCGACTGCCACGTCATTCCCTGGGACTATCTAGATGGCCACAACTGAGGTTGCCGCATCTGATTTCTTCCTCCTTGTCTTTTGATTCTCTTGCTTGGTGAGATGTCCTCCAGATGCTTGGACACGCCGGACGACCACAATACGACACCTACAGCATAGGAATTATCATCATGAATCACTCGGGGCTGCAGTGTTCCCCCTCGCTCTTGAACCGACAACTTGACTGCAGAAATTGTACTTCGGACGGTCAGCGCTGCACACAATACTCTGCCTGACTTGCTCTTGGTTATCCTTCCGCCGTCTGCTCCAGAAATCCGATATCAAGTCTGTACAGAAAATAAGTTTCTGTCTACTACTGGCCACCACTGTTTGGCCGTGATCGCCTGTGAGCCCTTGTGCTCTGTTAACTGTAGTGCCTGTAGTATGTTGTGATGATGTAATAATAGAAGGCTGTCATCTGTAAGCGCTGTCGTCATGCGGTAATGGTGTCGTCACCTGTTCATAAATTGGTGATTTGCTGATTGGCAGGGAAAAAAAAAAGCTGTCAAGTGAAAGCTCCAG
The DNA here is from genome assembly GCA_038091455.1 of Leccinum uliginosum. Lineage (NCBI taxonomy): Eukaryota > Fungi > Basidiomycota > Agaricomycetes > Boletales > Boletaceae > Leccinum > Leccinum uliginosum. Next base: position 519 of record JBBPOM010000743.1, on the reverse strand, counting down.
AAACTATCATAATTATTATGCTTTAGCATATTACATTATAAATTATTATGTATTCCAGGTTATAAGTGTACAAATTTTTGTTGCACTTCAATGAACTTTTGTAGTTCATTGCTGTTTGCCAGCAACATCGACAGTAATGATATTAATTTCAGGGAAGATAGAGAAGGAAAGAACAGTGATTGCAACATTGAAATATTGACCTCCGGCAAACAAAAATTTAAAAGGAGATAGCGAATCAAATTATGTAACATATTTACTACTATGGACATCATTTTGCACAGGAACCGAACACTGGGAAACGACCTTGCTTACGCAAGGTGATAAGGTGATACATATCTACATCTGTGTCCCAACAAACAGCAACTCATAGGTAAATTAGACAAAACTGGACCAAATGGGTAAGCCAAATCATCTAATAATTTGCTTGCACTTCCCTCCCCTTTCCCCTTATGCCCCATAAACCCCAATTGGTCTTTACCATGACTCGTGGATCAAAGTCAGCAACCTCCCACTTCTCAC
>JBBPOM010000742.1:0-19015 GCA_038091455.1 Leccinum uliginosum | reverse complement strand
AAAGGCCAAGTATACGCACTTTGCGCCATATCATGATGGTTCCCAAGGAGCTGGGGTCACGAAGCCATGCCAATTCAAGTACAACAAAAGATGCTCTGCTGGTAAGCACTCGCACAGACAACTCGCGAAATCGGTTATCTAGATGCTTCCCTCACGGCACTGTTGGCAGACGGAGAGTTCCGTGTGGGGTGATCCCAGGCTGAGGCAAGCTACTCTCACCCCTCCGAGACAAGTGACAGCAGCCCGGCCGCGCGAACTCTCTTCACTGACGGGCCTTTCTCGCGTGACACCAACACAAGTCCTCGAGTTCCGCGGGAGGAGTTGTTCCCACTGGGCAGACACGCTCACCCAGGACCAATGCTTGGAGCGCTACAATCAGATGGATGCTATGGAACACGCCACCGATGAGAAAATGACGACTTGGTATCCATCTTGTCCTATCAAGGCGATACCTTGTTCTGATCATGGCTGGTGAGATGCAGGGTCCTCGTATCAAGAGAAAGTCTAGAGACGCTCGATTTCGCGAGCGCTTGTGAAACGTTTGTGATCACACTGGGTTATTGACCTACTGAAATACACGTCTAGATACAAACGAAAGGGACTCATTTGATACGAGTCAAGAAAAGTGCAAGAAGTCACTTGCAACATAGTAGCAGATGTTTTCACACCGCCTGACAAGCGAGGAAAAGGTCACGCATCCCACATGATGCGCTTATTGCACTGGGTCTCCACGAAGCGAACGTCCGAGCACAACAAATACCCAGTAGAATGGGGTGATCCGCCTCGCGAGGTTGAAGAAGCTGATAACGAACTCTTTCCCGTACACTGGCAGTGGCGTAGGGAGCAAGTTCTACAAGGAGAGTAGCCCTGAGATCGAGATGGGAGACAACTTGAAGACACCCCATATCCACCACCTGGGAAATCTCAGAGTAGGGAGAAGTCCAACAGGAGACTTCAGATAACACATGGAAGTGGTTCAAGTATGGCGACCTGAATGCTTTCTGGGGGAAAGATGTCCATCATATCCGAGCGGACCGACGCACGATGGAGAATTTGGCTGTGTCACATCCGCATTACCGCTCCGAGAGAACGACGGCGTTCGTGACATGCCTTCCGACGAGGGCGTCAGATCCTATTCCATCTTCCACTCTATGTTTGCCCTCGATCGTGACGGTGTCATTTCCATGGACGTTTGGGCTTGGAAAAGACGACGGATCACCCTGACAAGTCAGCCTATGCCAGATGGATGATTGACACGCCGATGATTCTTCCTCCAGTGCCCATCGTCACTATATTTAGCGCGACCGGCGGGACGGATTTTCCAGCGCTCATCAACAAGATCCAGCAAGTTGCGAGAAAGGTTAGTGCAAAGACTATGAAAGCATATGCCCGAGTCTCCTGGGAACGGTGGCGAAGACAGGGGGAAAACATTTGCAAGGAACAGACGCCTGCCCGGTTTGAAGTGGTACAGTGAAGGAGAAATCGCGACCATAGAATGGATTTTCAACGAGGGCCACACCGAATATTATTTGCAAACAAGGGTTTCCAGTGACACTATGTCTAGATTTTCTTCAAGGGTGCCAATGGGGGAAATATAACTGCTTTATTCTTTGCCATTCGCCGATCTCTTGATGTCAATAATCCCTTATACCTCGACGTTGAGTTACAGGTCACAGGGCAACACATTGTAATTAATCATCTAATTCACAGCTGCGTTGATGTTGCCTAAGGTCAACTGAAGCTAGACATCGTGTGTGAGATCAAACCCATTCTTGTCCTATACAAATACATACATCTTATCAATGGCAAGACCATGCGGAGTACGTTTCGTCACCTGCATCTCATTTATAGCTACAGGCCTCCTACTCTGTCTCTGCCAGTGGGTTCCGCCGTGGAACACTTGACAATCCAAAATAAACGACGTAAGATCGGGGGTAACTAGTAACTGGTCACTGGGAGATGCCGTTGTTGGGTAGCACTCGCGGACGGGGTATGACCTCGTCAGAATAAGTGGAAGGAGATAGCATCTGATGTTTGTGCGATTCGGAACATTGTTAAAGCCAATTCCACGCCACAGGTTTCTTGGAGGCGTTAGTATCTCGTTTGGGGGCATGGTCCAGTCACATCCATATGGCGCCCGTACCCTGCTGGGAAGGAGATGTCAAGAATATCTAAAAAATCTGACAGTTCGCCCCGTCTGATAAATGTCATGTGTATGATCAGTCTCTCTCGTTATCCGTTTTTTCACCTGCGATGATTCCACCCTCAGAGCTCGCCTCGCTCACTCTTTTTCGTGCTACACCAGCTCAAGTAATTGAGACACGAAAGCGATCGTGGCCAGAATGGGGAGGATTACTCACACAAGAGCAGTATCTCGACCGTGATGCCCAAATGAACGACATGGAGCATGCAATCGACTCGCGTTTGATAACATGGTACGGCCATTTGAATCTCAATGGCGACTCAGCAAGTCTCATTTCAGATGACTCTAGGGTATTGGCACCTAGGGATGACCCGCAAACTCTCGACTTCGTGTGTGCTTGTGAGACGTGAGTACAATGCAATCTCCTTGATTGAAATTTACCATGATGTGATGTCAACCGACAGGTACAAACGACGTGGGCTGGTCAGATACCCAAATTCAGAAGAAGTGCAGGAAGTCACATGCTATGGGGTTGCGTGTGTGTTCACCCCACCGCACAAAAGAGGGAAAGGATACGCCTCTCATATGATGAGCCTCCTGCACTGGGTTACTTCTGGAAGGACAGCGGAGTACAATTTACCTCAGTTCCCGTTCCAATGGGGAGCTCCGCCTCCTGAGGTGGCGGAAGCTGGAAATGGGCTGTTTTCCGTCCTTTATAGCGACATCGGAGATGAATTCTACAAGCGATCCGGCCCGGGGATGGACAACGCTGGCGGATGGGAGACAAGAGATCCCATCTCTACTATCTGGAACATCCCTCAGAAAGCAGTGGTCGACCAGCGCGGCACCGACAGCGAGTGGACTTGGCTCAAACACGAAGACCTCGACGCTTTTTGGGAAAAAGATGTCCAATTAATCCGGCGCACGATGGAGAACATGCCCCAGTCAAGCCCGGACTATCACACTGAGAGACCCAAGGCATTTGTATCATACCTACCTGATGCAGGGGTTGGGTCTTTCCACATATTTCGTTCCATGTTCGCCGCAGACAACATCGTGTCCATGGGCGTCTGGGGTGTCGAGAAGAAAACGACAGACAGCGATCAGCCGACTTTCGCAACATGGTCCATCGACGTGCGGCCATTACCTCCAACTCTGATCGTCACCCGAATTAGCGCAACCGAATCAGAATTTCCGGAGCTTCTTCATCGCATCCAAGATGCCGCTAGGCAGAGTGGTATCGGCAGAATGGAAATATGGAATGTACCCAAGAATTTGCTCAATGTTGCTGCAGCGACAGGGGGTCAAACATTCGATAGAAAAGATCATCTGTGTGCGATCAAGTGGTATGGCGGAGGCAGTATGACGGCAGATATCGAATGGGTCCTGAACGAGAAGTAAGCTCGTTTTCAACGGAGCCGGGAAGTTTAACTGACCTCTCTACTCAAAGATTTTGTTGGTGTTGAAGTCCGTATAGCAGGATGCATGATTGCGTAGAAAGGGGAGCAACTTGAAATTCTGTAAATGGGCTCAGCAGCCTGCAATATTTCACTTCTCACATGGCAAGTGTACTTTGAGTCTGCAGAATTCTGAAAGGCACCGTTAGACCGCTTCTGGAATTCAGAGAAAGGAGGAGGAGAACGATACTCCTTAGTTGAATCTGGATGTCATGCGACTATTTCAAGCTGGCATTGCTGCGAGATCGCTCTACTACCTATGGATGTAAGCATCTAATGCCGTTGTCTAGCAGGATACGATGATATTACTCTGATGGAGGAGGGGATAGCGATGGCCCCGTCAATGAGTGCAAAGAGGTATAGGAATGTTACTTACATACTAAAAAAGATGAGAAGAGGATCGGAATCATCGGATGTATTCCCCGGGTATCAGTGCCAGTAGGTCTGGAGGTCCCGGATCACGATCGCGCTAAAGGGGGCTGCCCCAGTCTTATTTTCATTGTTGTGCACTGCGGTCGAGCTCAGTACTAGTCAGACAAGCATCGGAGTATTCCGAGATTTTGTCTGCAGATCGAATACAAGTGTAAACACCCCTATAAGTTACTATGCCCCTATTGCATGTAGCGTCGCGTTAACAAACCGTTCTCGAAATCTCTCAACAACCCTTTTAGCAACACCTTCCCCTTCCCTGAGCGCAAGGTCCGTGTCTGCAACGCGCTGGCCGCTAGGCAGCATCGGATGTTTGCCCATGTGCTTCCTAAAGCAGAACGTCGGGTTTTGAGAGTAGTACTTTAAGTTCCTGAAAACTTGAAGCTCACCCCGAAGAAGGCAAAGATGAAGACAGTTATACTCGACCGCTGATAGAAGTGCTAGAATTTTTGTTTCCTAGCATGTGTTGACTCATTGTTCATTTTCAGCCTAGAAGTTCGCCCGTCTGATAGATGTGATACGCACAACTAGAGTCTCTCGTTATCCGTTCTTTCACCTGCGATGACATCCTCAGAGCTTGCCTCGCTCACTCTTTTTCGCGCTACACCAGCTCAAGTAATCGAGACACGAAAGCGAACATGGACAGAATGGGGAGGATTACTCACACAGGAGCAGTATCTCGAACGCGCTGCTCAAATGGATGATATGGAGCACGCGGTCGACTCGCATGGAATAACTTGGTACGACCATTCGAGCCTCAATGGCGACTCAGCGAGTCTCATTCAGATGACTCTAGGGTGTTGGCACCTAGGGATAACCCACAAACCCTGGACTTTATGTGTGCTTGCGAGACGTGAGTGCAGTGCAGTTTGGAAGTTACCGTGATGTGATGTCAACTGATAGGTACAAACGACGCGGGCTTGTCCGATACCCGGATTCAACAGAGGTGCAGGAAGTTGCATGTTATGGGGTTGTGTCTGTGTTTACCCCACTGCACAAAAGAAGGAAAGGATACGCCTCTCATATGATGCGCCTCCTGCACTGGGTCACTTCTGGAAGGACGAAGGAGTACAACTTGCCTCAGTTCCCGCTCCAATGGGGAGCTCCACCTCCTCAGGTGGCGGAAGCTGGAAACGGGCTGTTTTCCATCCTTACTAGTGGCATCGGAGATGAGTTTTATAAGAGAACCGGCCCAGGGATGGACAATGCTGATGGATGGGAGACAAGACGTCCTGTCTCTACTATCTGGATCGTCTCTCAGAGAGCAGTGGCCAAGCAGCGCGGCACCGACAGCGAGTGGACATGGCTCAAGCAAGGAGACCTCGATGCTTTTCAGAAAAGGGACGTCCAGTTAATCCGACGCAGGATAGCGGATTTACCCCAGTCAAGCCCGGAATATTACACTGAGCGACCCAAGGCGTTTGTATCATACTTACCTGATGCAAATGTTGGGTCTTCCCACATTTTGCGTTCCACGTTCGCCATAGACAACATCGGGTCCATAGACGTCTGGGGTGTGGAAAAGAAAATGACAGACAGCGATCAGCCGACTTTCGCAACATGGTCCATCGACACGCAGCCGTTACCTCCAACCCTGATCGTCACCCGAATTAATGCAACAGAATCAGAATTCCCGGACCTTCTGCATCGCATCCAAGATGCCGCTAGGCAGAGTGGCATCGGCAAAATGGAAATATGGAACATACCCAAGCATTTGCTCGATGTTGCTGCAGCGACAGGGGGGCAAATATCTGAAAGGCAAGAATATCTTCCTGCGATCAAGTGGTATGGTGGAAGTAGTATGACGGCAGATATCGAATGGGTCCTGAACGAGAAGTAAGCTCGTTTTCAACGGAATGGGGCAAGTTGACTGACAACCAATTTGCAAAACCTAATGACGCAGGAAAGTATGGGTAAGATAGAAAGGTGGAAATATGTTTGTACGCGCACCTTGTGATACGGGCGATTTGTTCGTACCGCTTCAGGCTGCACAATATGAGTCGCACTTTGCATTTCACTACATCTCCGGAATTCAGAGGAAGAATGTGGCACTGATCCGGATACCCTACTAAATTGTTGCTTGATTGCTCTACTACCTTTGTCTGGGAGGATACGACTCGGATGACGCTACACTGTGATCTGATAGCGACGGGACACGGATATCTCTACCTGAATCAACTGAGTGTGCGAGAAAAGGTATAAAAATGTTAAATGTTAACAAGATGAGTGGATGATCGGGTATAATCCCCAAAAGGTCTGCATCACGATCGCGCGAAATCGGTCCAGCCTCGTTTTAATTGCTGTGCACCGCGGTCAAGCTTCAAAGTCCTCGAGTCCTCGAAAAGCTTACCTCAAAGAAGACAAACATGAGGACGGTGTTTGGTCCTAGCCGCATGAAGGCTGGTGTCCAACCTTTGAACACGAACATAGGACCTTCCTCGCGGAGCGACTGTAACAGAATTTGCGCAGGGCTAGCCTTCCCCGACTTGAAAGTTGACATTAGTGAGCCATCCGTGCACAGACAAGATACCTCACCGAACCCATTATTCTTGTCCTTATAACATCGGTAGGTGAGCAAACAGCTATGAAGTGGGGTGAACATAGGATACACATGTCGAGAACAATGAACGAACTTGTACCACATGTTCCCGCAGCTAAACTAGCCACGACGTGCAAGACGAAGCCGTCGTGAAACTGATAGTCAACCATGGGTATTCGATGACGAAGTAGGGTTGTCTTGAAAAAGTCATAACTGTAACCGGCTTTAGGAAGCGCGTCCAAACGATCCACAGGAGTAATTGGGTTAACTCACGATCCCACCTGTGATGTCTATCCAGAGACAATGTCACGCAGTGAATTTGGAGACAGAGAAAGCTTACATTCATTAAAACTGCACGTGTCTTGAAATGAAATGTGTGTATTTAATAATCGCACCACTCGTCCATGAAGTGCATGCTCACCGTATTGGTTCCGAGTCCTCTGCCCAGGCCTTTGATGCCCTCATTTCGTACAAGGCTTACAAAGCCAGCGAGAGCGTTACGATATGCATATTGCTTTTCTGGAGGCCTTAGCGAATCACTGGTCATGCGCACGAGCAGGATGTCAGCAGGATTCCCCGCAATGCCTCCCAATCCGCCAGCAACACCAGCGGCCAGGAGGAGTTTGCCAACAGACGGCTTTCCATTTTCAGACATGCGTCGTTTCATCTCCTCGTAGCTTCCAATGCGAACAAGCGAGTATGTCATCTGTCGCAGCAGTGATGCGGAAAGACCCGTGTAGATACTGCGCAGGCCATTCTCTGACAACGAGGTCCGGATGGTTGCAAGCATGGATAATCGCGGCAGAGATGGACCGAGAGTTTGCATACGGCTGTGTGGACTTTAGCCATACTCCCTCGGCGGAATTGATATCTCCTACACTTTCGTCAAGTCTAGGGGATGCGTAAAGCACGCCGCCACTAGAGCAAAGAATGTGAGACAAGGCAAGATGTCTCCAGTGGATACCACATACTGGAAGCAGCAAGGCCTGTAATCGAGCGCGTCAGTCGAACGACATAAACGACGAACGTTAAGCTTACCGCCAAGCCTGCGTACAACGGCACTCGGTAAGAGTATTAGAGCAAGTAATATTCGAGGATTCTCACCAGAATGGATAAGTGGACATTTTGTGTCTGGTTTTCTTCCTCATACACCAGCTTTATATCAAGTGGTCGTATTGCAGCAGGTACAGCTTCACACGTGGGCCAGGGTTGTTTCCAGTGTTTCGGGAGGGCAAAAGGCCACAGGATGGCGAAGTTGGAATATATTTCCAGCTGGGGTCTGATTCGAGATGCGCTCTAAAAGTCTCAATGAGCAGTTGATGAAAGGGTGACAGCGCACCGAATTTTTTTGGGCAGTGGGTATACGTAACGCGTCCAGAATAAAAAAAAGAGATAAACTTTTGAAATGTAGACGCACTCCAAGTCACCAGCCATCAGTCGGTGAACGGCCAGCATCTTGACGACTCCTTCGCAAGTCTTTACAACGTTGTGCATACCGTCGTTCACGGAGTATTTGGGGGTCCGTGCGCACGTGAGCTGGTGAACCAATATATTAGTCAGCAACCAGTCAATCTCACAAAATTCCCTTCGACATCAACCATAGTCATCCTTTTGCTTTCAACCCTACATTCTCAGTAATATCAACAACAATGTCGCACGAAAACGAAGAACTAGTCAACTACGAGGACGAAGACGACGTCATCCCTAATGGTGCTGCTGCGCCCTCGAACGGTCTCCCTGCCTCGGCTGCGGCTGATGGCGAGGTCGAAAAAGACAAGAAAAACTTCTCAGGCATACATTCGACCGGCTTCAGGTCTGTTCATGTCTTTTTTTATCACCCCTCGCCACCTGACTCTTTTCGTCAGGGATTTCTTGCTGAAACCCGAACTTCTGCGAGCAATCAGTGATCTCGGCTTTGAACATCCTTCAGAAGGTATTCCTATTGCACTTTGAAGCGCACTATTTTTAAGCATACCATCATTTTTCGTAGTTCAACAAGAATGTATCCCCCAAGCTGTCCTGGGAATGGACGTCCTTTGTCAGGCAAAGTCGGGGCACGGCAAAACTGCGGTCTTTGTGCTTGCCACACTGCAACAATTGGAACCGGTCAATGGCGAGGTTTCCGTGATTGTTTTGTGCCATACCCGTGAACTCGCCTTTCAAATCAAGAACGAGTACATGCGGTTTGCAAAGTACATGCCCGACGTACGGGTCCACACCTTTTTTGGCGGTACCCCCGTTCAAAAGGATGCGGAAATGCTTCGTGACAAGACCCGCTGCCCACACATCGTTGTGGCGACTCCTGGTCGCCTGAATGCCCTCGCTCGCGACAAGATTCTGGATGCCAAGAACGTCAAACACTTCACGTTGGACGAGTGCGACAAAATGCTAGAGCAGCTCGGTTAGTCTCCGCCCCTTCAGTTTCGGCTGCCAGTCTTGGAATGCTGCGCTATTAAACAAATTGCACCCATCACACCGGTCCTCGCCACCGGTTAACGAAGTTCTTGTCGCCATACTTAACGTCACACTGCCAATGTGGGCGCCACTTGGAATTGGTGTTGAAGCATGGTCATGGGTTCATCGCTGGGTTGCTGAGTTGCTGAGAGCGTTAATTGATGAAGAACATCACGAATCCGTTTCCGATTTCCTGCTCTCGCTGCAGGCGAAAGTTTTACATGGGCTTATTCGCAACTCTTCGCTGCGCTTGCGCTTCCTTCCGTGTTCTTGAGTTTCTTCTTTTCTCGCTCGACCCGCAATTCAAACGCAATCTAACGCTATTCTCCGCCCTTTACTACGTAGACATGCGTAGGGATGTTCAGGAAATTTTCCGTGCCACTCCCCACCACAAGCAAGTCATGATGTTCAGCGCCACGTTGTCAAAGGAAATCCGTATTACTTGCAAGAAGTTTATGGCCAATGTAAGTCTTTTTATTCACAATTGAAAGATATGCACTGATATTGCAATAGCCACTTGAAATATTCGTCGACGACGAGACAAAATTGACGTTGCATGGTTTGCAACAATACTACGTCAAACTCGAGGAGAATGCCAAAAACAGGAAACTCAATGACTTGCTTGATACCCTCGAGTTCAATCAAGTAAGTAACGTATCGAGCATCGCAATCTTTACTTATCTGGTGTTAGGTCGTCATCTTTGTCAAGTCTGTTGCACGAGCGATTGAATTGGACAAACTCCTGGTTTCATGCAACTTCCCGAGCATCAGCATCCATTCTGGTCTTGCGCAAGAAGAGCGGTAGGCTCACAACATCCTTTTTAGTGTAGTGTACACTGCTGACTCGACGAAAGTATCAAACGCTACACCGCCTTCAAGGCATTTGAAAAACGAATACTGGTGGCTACCGATATCTTTGGCCGTGGTATCGATGTCGAACGTGTCAACATCGTTGTCAATTACGACTGTCCTCCTGACGCGGACAGCTACCTTCACCGTGTTGGGCGTGCTGGGCGATTTGGTACCAAGGGTCTTGCCATCACGTTTGTGTCGAGCGAGAGTGATCAGCAAGTGATGGCCGCTATCCAAGCTCGGTTCGAAGTAGCGGTGCCCGAGTTGCCGGATCACATTGACCCTGCCAGCTACAGTAAGTTGGTCTGTTCCACACTCGACCTGCATACTCATGCGTAGTTTTCAGTGACATCGTAATCGGATCCGTGCTGTCGTTATATGTTCGCCGATTTTCTACTCTGTATTTTGTAGAGTTAGTCGAGTCGTGACTAGTCGCCTACTTTCGCATCCTGACTCCCAATGAGACTCTTTGTATAGTTTTGTCATCTTTTAGGATTCACCAATCCTGCATGAAGCCTGCATTCAATTCGTACATCAATATACACACATTTAATGTGTGTCCGTGCAGCAAACCCCGGGAAACCGGAACGGAGTGAGTCGGAGCGACGCATTGACAGGACGAGTTGGGATGCACTGAGATGAGAACGGGGTCGATGGCCCGGGAAACTGAGGATAATATATCTTTCATCTCTCGAATGAAAGAGTCCCCAGCAAGTCATTCAAAACACTCATTGGAGGCAGTTGGTTTTGATCATAGTGGTGTGCAGAAGAAATGAGATTGTGAGAAGTTGCATGACCATTAACCTACAAGTAGTCTAGAATGTTTGATGCGTGCTACTGTTCGACAATGGTCAATCGCCCCATTAGCAAACAAAGACTGGAAAGAATGTGCTCTCAGTCTTTGGAACCACAGCTGGGGCCTCGAAGACATTTGCGACGACCTGTGACTTTCAAAGAAGCACTCACTGGCACTGGCTGCTACCGGTGAAGAAAAATATTTGAGGAGCACAGAGACGTCAACCGGCCACCTGAGATCCCCTCGTTGAGCATATGCGCAAGATCGCCAGAGAAATCTCAGATGCCATCGAGAACTCTACTCCCAGGACCCCGATCTTTTTCTTGACGTAGTCTGCACTTGGCTTGGTACTATTGAACGTCAGATCTCGATCTCGATTCTCGACATCGGCAACCTTCTCGAAATCCTATCGATGCTGGACTCACCCCGGGTCGAAGAAATGTTTCAGAAACTTGCTTCCAAGCGGGACGAGGTTCGATGTGAGGAATTCAAGCAAAAGTTTGTGCTTTTGCAGTGAAGGCTTAGAATGGGATCTTCAGTACCTCGAATGTCCTTGCTACGAAAGGACGAAGGAGTGTGACATATGTTTTGGATATCTGGACTTGGAATTGCAAGGTCACTGGACTGCGAGTTGCGAGTGTGATGCACAGTAGGCTATCCAGTCGAAAAGCATAATAAGTTGAAATCAGAGTCTGCTTCCATCTGGATAGCAACTGGTGTCTCCGGTACGACTGAGAGTCGACATAACCGGCAGCTTGAACGTCCTCGGAGTCCGGCTTGCTTAGTCGCTGCCAGAGCCATTTGCAGCCTTTTTCATTTGAGTGCTGACCGCGGGATCGACTGGATACCTGACGAACTTGAAGGAGCGACTTCCTTTTCGTTCGACTTGTCCCATCCTCTTCGGTCATGTCTAAACTAGTGTTAGGTAAGTTAGAAGTCGTTCCTCATCAGGGCAGTCGGGGAAAGCTCGCCGTCACCCTCCGCCTACAGGTACGGCCATAGATCCCCTGCATTCTCCGACCTGCACCTGTATTCGCGGATACCTTGGTCAAAGAGCTACGTAGAGAGCACGTTCGCGATGGTTTATCCTTCTGGTTTTTTAAGCAACGCGTCTCGATCAGTGTTCGGCTAAAGTTCGTCACAATGTTACCTTGCTGAATCCTGGTTTCGTACACTTGATGAATCGTAGCCAATATAGGTGAGCCTTCTCACCACTCATCAAAAAGCATCACAGCATCACAGCTGAACCACATTCGTCGTTTCCATCATGTTGGCTGAGGAGACTATATAGGGACCTTTCGTTCATCGATAACGTTGGTTTGGCCGTACGCACCGCCCTTTCCCGCATGCACTATGCTGCATGATGTATCCGTGACTCTTTGGCGGTTTGAGTAACGCGTAAGTTACGCCCCGTTCCACATGGTCAATTCCAAGCCTACAGGCATCCCAACGCAATTTGAGACGTGTTTGTTTGAGTCAGAACTCAGATGGGCCTTCCTTTGAGGTGTCGAGCCGGCCGATGATATCGTAGAGCATCAGCTTGTCTGAGGTACGCATGTGAGATATTTCATGGATCACCTCGTCGCATATGCATATCAGTGGAGATTCAAGCTCGCAGGTGAGAAAGTACCCTTACTAATTACGCTCGTGATTGGTGGCCATCAAGGTTTACCGAGCTCAAGTTGGACTATATATATGATGTCGTACATTCTGATGCTTGGCTCGGGTACTGAGAATGAGTCATTGTGAATCGACGATGAGCAGAGGAGATCGAATCTTGTGAGTCGAACTTACGCAGGATATCATGGCCATGTGTAAGAATTATAAAGTTGCTCGGTCTCGATAGTCAAGGCGACGAAGGCAATACTTTGAGACACTCGCCATGGGAATCTGTGTACTGTTAGGAGAAGCTTGGAAATTTTGGCACTGTGGGCAGAAATATGGCCACTCGTGCGATCGTGCTCGCCCACTGGCAAGCGCTGCAGTGAGCGTAGCATTCGCTCTTGGCCTGGCGGGAGAGGAAACTGATCAGGGTTTCCTCGCAATGCCTGCCTCACCTTCTGCAATCCGCCCAGTATGATCGTGACGTGAGAGGTCAGCTCAAGCAGCAAGGGCATCATTGCACGGAATGCAGTGTTTGGCCTCACGGCCGACGGGATCTGAAAATGCAGAGCTGCGAGGACAGTCCACAGATTACCATCATCCTGATATAGTGATGATAAAATTGGATCCGATGGGAAATGTGGTGAGGGCAAGCGAACTTGAAGTTGGACGAAGTCGGGACAGTGATACTACCGCCGAACGGAAACAAATTTGGATCGAATCGAAGCTGTGCGTTCTCAGCTAGGATGTTTTAGAGAAAAGCTTACCAGTTTCGAGTTTCTGAATGCGTACAGAGGTTGATCTGCTTATAACATCCACTCGAAATCCGCTCTCGAGCCATCGTACGATCGCGGGGCGGGAAACACACACTAAAAATACTTCTAGCTGAGGATGGCTGGCAGTCTACATGAGAATGCTCGATTACATAAACTAATAGCAACATCCATAAAAATGCGTGCTCCTCCAAACCTCGCCCGCCTGGCCTCTCGACCATGTTCACTTGGTCTTCTAGAAGAAAATCGAGGCCTTGGGGACTCAAATGGCGCTCGTCTGTATGGTTCGTAACAACCGGTGCGTTCCTTCTCTTCCTCAAGTTTATCATCCTCCTCACATTCATCCCAGTCGTCGGTCTCGGTTCGTGGTGGAACCCCACCACCTAGCTTGCTCGTCTCACCCTCACCTTTCCCTAGGAATAACCACAGATCTGCTCGTATACTCGATAATCATCCCCGTAATTCCATTCCAGCTCGAACACCTCAAGTACAAGAACGTATCTGCTCTCACGGGCTGGCTTCTCGTTGCATATGTATGTCTTTCCTCCTTTTCCGACACTCGCTCACACCTTTTCTGCAGTCGCTCGGGCTGGTTGTCTGTATGTGTCACTTATCACTTCTCCCTTCCTTCCCCATCCTCATCGATTTGTTAGGCACAATCCCGATCGCAATCTTTGCCGAGAAAAGTTCTTCCAGGCGCACTCCCCTTGTCATTGGCCTGTTCGCCCTCCTAGGCGCACAGGTCCTTCTCATGGAAGCACCCAACTACCCCCTCATGGCCGTTGCCCGTGCCATCCAGGGCATCAGTTCCTCCATGGTCTGGATAGTTGGCTTGGCCCTCCTGTAATGCCCCCTCTCTTTACTTGTCCTCGTTCTCATTTCCTTGCCAGTTGTGACACCACCCCTGAAGTACATGTTGGCAGTCAGTCCCTGTTTCCTTTTTTATATATACCTTGCCATACTCAAGCCCGTTTTTCGTTCAGGACAACTGGGTATCGCGATGACCGGTCTCTCTGTCGGGTGAGGGTCCTTGTTTATCTTTTCCGTGCTAGCTGACGCCTCCAAGTCTTGTGGTTGGCACTCCTTCCGGCGGGGCCTTGTATACACGATTTGGCTTTCGCGGACCGTTCATCTTCGGCGAGATATGTACGGTGGTTGATCTGATCCTCCGCTGCCTCGTCATCGAGAGGGATGTCGCAGTTCGATACGGTTACGACCCAGCCACAGGTCAGGATGTCGGTGCTGTCGCGAGCTTGGAAGCTCTGTCTGTGCCTCAATCTTTATCGGATGCCCCTGCATCCTCTCCATCGCTCATTCCATCACATCCAGTATCCCCGACTTTAGCTGATCGCGAGCAAAACTCAATCACACTAGATCCTTCAGTCCCTTCCCGCGCCTCTACCCCGTTGGGGACTTTGCCTGCTCGTAAACCACTTCCAATGCTTAAAGTCATACGTTCATTGGCTCAGTCTCCTCGTGCTATGGTTGCGTTGACCATGTCGTTTGTTTATGGGTATGTCGCTATGTCAAATCGGATGGTCGTGTTGACAAACCGTGCCGTCTAGTACTCTTACCACCATGATGGAGCCTTCCCTTCCCCTCCATTTGCAAGATCAATGGGGATTCCACTCCGATCGAGTTGGCCTAGTGTACATGGCAGCTCTCGTACCCGCGTTGATTTGTGCGCATACTCTTCATCGCGTATGGTTCGGCAGAGAACTCACCTCAATCGTAGCGTCACCTTTGTCTGGATTATTTTCTGATCGAATAGGCTCGGATTACGTCACGTCTACATGTCTACTCCTTGCCCTACCTTGGTGGATCATTCTGCCCCTTAGGAGGTCGCTTGGTTTGTTCATCGCCTGTCTGGCTTTGCAATGTAAGAGTCGCGGTTTTGACGTGCATGCTCGCGCTTACGCACATCACTCTCAGCTTTCTTTGTCTCAGGGGTGGTTCCTCCCGTGACTACAGAATTGGCAACCGTTTCTCGAGGTATTCCGGGCGTTGGATGTACGTCTTCTAGACCTTCACGTGTTCGCCCGCTGATTGTGCTATCCTTTAGATGCACACGTGTATGGAGCTTTCAATCTCGCATTTGGTCTCGGAACTGCAGGTATGTGCTGTGTGTCTATACATCATGGAGTGCAGTCCTAACCACGAGCAGTGGGCCCTATACTTGGTGGACAGGTTCATATCTCGCCCCTGTTTCTATGGGCAAACATCTGACCAACCATTTTTCTGCAGCTTTACAGCCGTACAAAGCATGGATGGACCACGCTGTGCTGCATAACGGGTGCACTCATTGTTGTGTGCATTGCGCTCGCAGTTTGTTACACCGGTGACGAACCTCTGCTAGCCAAGGTGATGCGGTACAAGAATTGGTCGCAAGCGTCGGTAGAGGTGAAGCGTTTAAAGCAGCGGCCAAAGGAACAAAAGGAACAGACATCTGACAATTCAGAAGTGCATCCTTGATGTCATCATGCGATACCATATTTCACTTCATACCTTATCCTGGACTCTCTGGCAGGGATCGTCTAGAAGTTGTATAATTGTCGTACAGATACCAATTCATGTGTATCATTGCCATGGACGTGAAACTGTTGCATGTGGCAGTGATTTTTAGTATAGCCAGAGACTTGATCAGGAACCATATCTACCAGGACCCCAGGTCGGTCTCAGAGCTTTTCCCTCGTCGTAGCTTCACAGTCTTGCATAGCCTGGCATGGATTCTGATTCTGATGCCAGGACAACAGGGCGGGTATCCTCGGCCTCAGGCTATCACCCGGAGGGAGCGACCGACGTCGGTGTCACCACTGGCATACCTAGCACAAGCCTGGACACTCAAAGCCGGAATAACCTCAGACAAGCCTCCGTCGCGCTCGACTCTGCGTACGAGCGAATAACCTCTCTCAGGAACAGCATCAACAACATGTTGAATCGCATCCCGGCGGAAGTTGCAGGGACTGGGACCTCGACAAGCAGCAGCACAGATGCCAGCGACGCCCAACCACGCCATTCCCTAAGCCACGACACCAGCATTCGTCCGCCTCATTCCGCACTCGTGCTCTCGACGGGCGAACAGGTGGTGGAAGAGCTGAACCTGAGGGCTGCGAGGCTGCGCTCACTCATATCCCCCTCTGCCCGGCAACGGCTTGAACAATTCGAATCCAGCAGAAACCACACGAGGAGGGATGCATTGGATAGGTTCTCGCAGAACGATCTTCCGAGGCTAGACAGAACCGATACCCGTCCGGCCCCACCCCGACCCCGCTCTCCAGTCATGCCGGATATAATCCTCCCAAATGCTGTCAGAGGTTCCCACAGCGTTCACCGTGATGACTCGAGCACGATGATTGGAAGGCGTGTGGCGGCGCGCGTGAATGCAGCGGATGGTCAGAACAGTCTTTCCTCCCGGCTGACGCTCTCGCAGATGGAGCATCGGTTGCAAGCGCAGACGGTTCAAGGCGCACGGCAGTTGGGGAACACGACGCAACATTCGGCCACCACAACGTCTAGAAGGGTCGAATTGGCATCCTCAAGGACGCGTAGCGCTAACGTTGCCGCCGTAGCACAGGAGCATCAAGCAGTTACTCTATCCAATGCTAGTGGCGACATGCGCCACCCTTCAGTCCCCGGGGGTCCTTTGAGGCCAGCTCGGGACGTCACGCTCATCGACAATACCACGCGCATTTTCCTTCCGCAGCCAATATCACGGACATCATCGGATGGTACTCCTCTTGACGAGTTTTCCGCTCGGCGCAGTCTTTCCGCGGCTTTTAGAGAGCAAAATGCGACGTATCAGGATCACGTCCAAGCGGGGAACACCTCTCAGGATACTCCTCGGAGTCTTGCCAATGCACCCGAGGTGCGAGGGACTCTGGTTAATATTCTCACGCGAGATCGGGAGGAACAGTTCCTACCTGCGCGCCATTCCGAACATACCCGGCTTGGTGTCGAGATCAGACGGAGGGATGACATACCCGTCCGTTCCGATCCTTCGTCTCCAGCGGGAGGGGGACAGAGCAGACGTCGACGAGGTTGGAGTGAGCACTTTTCTCACCTATCCCATACCGTTCCATGTCTGACTGCCATGGCACGCAGCTCGACTCAATGCGGATGGCGACGAGATCGATTCGGATGAGGATGACAATGTGTCGGCGCAAACGCGTCGCCTGCGCATGCGGTTTACCTATGGCACGACCAACGTGGAACAGCCGGCGACGAGGTCCCATACAGTCACCATCGAAGACATCCTCTGGCGGACGTCCGGGAGCGATAGCGAAGCAGATGCGTTATCGGTCTCCCCGGACACAACCGGAAGCTGCCACTCGCTTTTCCAGGGCTCGCCGCCCCGGCCTTCAGTCCGGCACCCCCACCCACTCCCGACGCCGGTCGAGGACATGTTGATATACCCTACCACCAAGGCACCTCAAAAACCGCGGGTGATCTGCGTGTCGAAATACGCTAGTCTGGCTGGTCGGTGATCCATCGAATGGGGTTGGATCACCAGTGCGGCCGCACTTCTTGACGTCGGACGTGTGTTTATGGATGGATCAATCTCTTGGCATTCTTTTTTGAACTTTTTTTTATTTCTTTGACTATTCCCTCTCGAGATACTCCTGCACGGTTGATTTATTTTATAAATTAGCTTTTTTTTCCCCTCCAGTCCAACATCGCTTACATGTGCCCTTGGATGTATTATGATACTTTACGAACCAAAGAAAAAGTCTCTGCTCGGTGAACATGATGTTTCACTTCAACGACCCTTTTTTTTTGGTTCGTCGATGCGGCACTGTACTTATGAGGTCAACACACACGCGGGATTTTAGGTCAGCCTGAGTGACGTGCGATCCGATTACGAAGACGAGCGCAATTGGGTACTCCAGCTCCATCAAGCACGTAAATTAGCCCAGGAGTCTCAGGCCATCGCGACGCCACGATGGACGCGTGCTGGAACGCCAGCCGAGCTCGTGTCCAGTCGGCCCTCGATGATGTTGAAGTCATTGACAGGTGGCCATTGCCCTGCAGGGGGTGATCGACCCGTCCGAGGTCAACCCACTGACGAGTCTTGGGATGACAGCACATACAAGTAGGAGACTCGTGGCGGCCGATTTCCTAGACTTCTCTCCGAGTCAGCATGCCGAGCAACTTACTGGTTTGTACACGTGATAGATGTACGGTAATAACTTTGCTACGATCGAAGATTCCTTCGGGATTCAAGTCAGTTCATTCATTCGGTTACATATTCTTTCTTCCATCACGGAGTGAGCAGAGCGCAAGCAGCCGCGATAAAGCAACTTGATGAGAGGAGAACCCGAGAGTTTCGTTCCTCGTTTCGATCCCAGCTCACACGGACTCGGATAGAGCGCATCGTTCGTGTGAACCTCTCCCTCCTCCGTTGCCACATCCTTCGGCCGGCGCCCGTATCGGGACGGACATTTCTCTCCGTCCAACGATCATTCATATCTGAATCATGTGCGTGCAATCCCTGTTAGGTCCCACCCCGTCACACCATGGCCGCGTCGCATTGATGGAGAACCGGCGGCCTTTTATGAGAAACGTAAACTTGTCGACCGATCGTAACCCATGATGGCGAACTCGTTGCAGGCCTTGCCGCTTCGGAGTTCCATCGATCGGTGGATATATTTCAACGAATATGTTGATACGGCTGTGATCAAGATGGTTCGCCGCCCAATCAGTAATTCATCTCGCCCACATGGTCGGACAACCGAACATCTGCTCGGCGTCGCCGTAACAAGGCGCTGGGCCGCTAGTAAAAAAAAAGACCGAGATCCATTACTTGGGCAACGCTGTACGAGTACCTATGTCATTCTAGCGAAATAACCCACACTCAGAAAGAAAGCCAACACGGGATAACACCGCTAACGTCGTCACGTCTGCGCAGGGGAGGGCGTGGCCTGGTACGCTCCATAATAGTTGGGCTGGTATAGGCCGTTCGGGTTGTACGCA
>JBBPOM010000741.1:0-19049 GCA_038091455.1 Leccinum uliginosum | reverse complement strand
CGTCCCCTTCCTTGCGCTTCTTCGTACCTCCCCCGCTCTTGATATTGCTCAACATGTCCTTGTACCTGTCCTGGACTACATACGAGATCTTGCCGACCTCCGAGTCGGCACCGTTGAACGTGATCGCATTCCGAATCATGAGGTCCATGTCAGCCTCAAAGGTCTCTATCGAATCGTACTTGTCGTTATCCAGCTTCGTGCGAATCGTTCGAAGGTCCCTTGTGTCCTTCTTTGGAATGACTTGATAGTACGTGGGGATGCCCAAGAGCACTGGATCAACGGGCTCTCGGAATACAAAGGATCTAGGTTTTTTTCAAAAAAAAAAAGGTCGATCAGCTCAAGTTCGTTCCAGTTGCCCAAAGTAGCACACGCACATGTCTTCCTTTACCAACGTCGTCATGAGACCCTGCAGACTTCGTTTCTCCGCCCAAGAAAGCTTCCTCTCGTATACCTTACCCCACTCCTTCTTGAACGCCTTCTCCACCAAGTCTGCACATGTAACGGGGTAAGTCGTAGGAGGATTGAATTTGCGACAGTTGTTAAAGACGAGATCCGCATCCTTGGCAAACTCTTCCATCGTGACATACTTGCCTTCCGTCAACTTTTGGCCCATAGTACCAAAGTCCATCGGGTGGGCGATCTCCTCATAATAACTACACAGACGTGGGTTAACGAGAATCATGCGTTTTGGGGGGTCAAACTCACGTAGGACAGCCATCTCTCACTGGGTCTACTGGCTGGGCAAAGATGGGGTACTCGGGGAGCTTTACAATCGCCCTTAGCACGTCTCGGCATTTCTTCTCGCTCACTGGAGTGCCAGATGCGGCGGGCCGTGCCTTTGAAGGCAAAGGCTGAACGCTCGCGACCTCCCGTTCCTTCCCTTTGATGGATATGCGTGGCACCTCTGCAGCCGGTGCTGGAGTTGGAACAGGGTCGGATCCCTTCTTCTTCGCTTTGGCAGGTGGCGCAGCAGCAGCCTTTGGCGTCGGTGCAACAGGTCGCTCGGGGACTGGCGTATTCGTGCTGCTAGAGGACACGCTCGGCTTCTCCTTTCTCGACAAAGGCGTCGCAAACGCTAATACGCCATCCTCTTCGCCTTCGACATTAGGCTTTCGACGTTTCCCAGGGGGTCCACTGCCCGACGCCTTGGCCGGAGGTGATTCCTTGACCATCTTGCGCTGACGCTTCTCCTCGTCCTTTTCCCGTTCGATCGCGATAACCTCTTGAAGCAGGTCATGGGATCCATCGTCGACATATGGCGGTGGTGCCTCGTCTGGAATTTTGGGTTTCCGAGACTTGAATTTAGGTGCCTTGGAAACTTCCGCAGATTTCTCGACTGGCTTTTTGACCGGCTTCCCGTTGGCTTGCTCCGTAACCTTGACTTGGGCACCGCCCACTTTAAGCTTGATGGTTGGCCGAGGAGCTGGCTGCTCCGCAGTAGCTCGGGAAGGTGCCGACGTTGCGACCCGTGCAGGCGGTGGGGCAGACTTTTGCTGGGCTAACGGCTTAATTACGACAGAGGGCAAGTCTTTACGAGCAGGTTCCGCAGCCTTGTTCGCGGCCTCGAGAGTCTTGTTAATACGATTCCACACTAGATACGTTCAGCATCGAACACGACGTCAGAGTGAACCACTCACGTTTCTCGAAAAAGGTCTCGAGGAATATGGCCTCCGTGTGCGCATAACTACCAGCAACGTTGTATTGCTTCGCATTCGCGATCATGAGGCGGAAGTCGGTCTCGAACGCAAACCGATCCTTGTAATGACCTTCCTCCAACTTGGCGCCCATGGTACTTAGGTCCATCGGGTTTTTAATCACCTCATAGTAGCTAACACGAATCCGTCAGGACGTCAATCAATCAATAACGGAAATGAGGGTGACACACTTGGGTGCATGGTCCCGTACAGGATCGACTGGTTGCATGAAAAGCATGGCGCTCTTGTGCACCTTGAGCTTCTTGAGTGCGTTGCGACAGGCACGCAGGTCATTCATGCTCATTCCGCCCGTTTGCGCCTTGGGAATATGAGCCGGCTTAGCGACGGTCGTAGGTTTTGGCTTTGGCTTGGCCTTGCTGGGTACGGGGGGCGGCAGCATAGCTCCGGACCGCGCAGCGGGGGTAGTGGCAGATGGCGTCGCAGCGTGACCTGCACTGGGCATGATTTTGAGCTTGGGAGGACCAGGAGCTGCCGAAACGGCATGGGCACGCTGAAGAGGACCACCAGTCCTGGCTGGTCGCTGCGTCTTTGGCAGCACTTTGACGCCTGGGAGCTGTGGGGCTTGCTCTACCACTGGTGTTGGAGGAAGGTGGATGGTGACCTTGGGTGGTGTTTCTTCGATACCTCTAAGCACGATGTCCGCAAGCTTGATGACGCCCCATCGAACTTCCTGGTCAACGTCGGGGGAACTGCGTACATCGAGGCTTAATTCAGACGTATCAAGGGCGTAAAAAGCGCGAAAATAACATACAGTGCGATCGGCATCAAGAATTCGCGCAACACTTCATTCTTTCCAATCTCACGGTCCTTACGAAGAACTTTGATCATGAGGTCCACGTCACTCTTCTTCACCTCCTTAGCTTGAGGTGGCATGGAGCCGTCCTCTTCAATGAGCAAGGACTCTGAATCTTTGTTTAATGCATTCTTCATCTCGCCCATATGAACCAGGAGGGCCAAGCTTTGACACGCGCATCGAGCTACGTGGCGTCTGACAACTCGTGAAGGGTCGTTCGCCATCACCGCTAGCATATATCGCATGATAGCGGGCGTGTACCATTTGGACATGAAGAGTCCATCAAAAGCAGCAATCCGGACTTGCGTGTAGTTTCCCTCGCTGGTCCGGATTAGTAAAACAAGCTAAGTACACTCATGGAAATTGCACACCGAGTGAGTGGAAAGAACACTCTCAGGTCATTCGGAATCATATTGGCAGCTGTCAAGAGAAGGTAAAACTAATTTTGATTGATGAATGGATCGAACTGCATGCAAAGTGGGCGCACTGACCTCCAAAGCCGCAACCGTGACGACATTGTGAGGCGAAGGAATCAACCTATCCATGCTCCGATATCTACTCATCTCATCGACCGCTTGCTTCAGCAGACTGGCGTCTTCGGCAGTGTGTTCGGATCGTACTTCTTCCTTCAGGAGTTCACCACGCTCTGGCGGAGCAGTCGATACCGTGGCGCAAGCCGTCATCGAAATGAGCGTGCATATATAGAAAGCATCAGAGAACTTTGACACCTGGTCAGCTCACGCATTATCTTGAAATCAAGCGACACCTACTGGATTTGCAGTGTTATCGTTGTACCGCAGCTGATCCACGAGGAATTGTCGGACGATAGCAGGAGTCTTGCCATTCTCAAAACGAACTTGAGAGATGGCATGAACAAGTGCCTACGCCAACGATTAAGCTTTTTCAAGTATGCGAAACACGTGTAAACGCACCTTGCGAACAAAGTACTCGGCAAGATCCGAGAAGTCGTTTGGTTTTGGAACATAATTATGTATGAACAAATCTTGATTTACATCCTCCGGTTCATAGCAGTACCGCATGAAGAGCTTGAAGAGATGGAAAAGACCCAAAAATTCAAGTCGTCGAATGGCACACTGCTCACAGCGTCATCGACAATCTGAAAGGAAGATCTTCTTGACTTACGTTGACGAGCGCGGTCGCAGCCTCGCATCGTATCCGATAATAGTAATTAGAAACGAGGACCGTCTTCGTAAAGGTACTGGAAACAATGGCAGTCGGCTGTTTGGCCAGGGCATGGATGGCCTACAGTCGAGTTAGAGAATCACAGAGTCAGAGTATCCGCAGTGAGCTCACCTCAAGTTGGGCGACAACATCTCTATCACGCTGCAACTGAGAAACCCACATGAAATCTGGCTGCTCAAATGCAATGGCTGCAATCCATTCAAAGTCGGCGTCCATTCGGATCCATTCGTATGTGGCACCGGACATGACCTGCTCGTCCTCTTCCGTCCAATCAGCCACTTTCCAGATCTCCCGTTCCTTCTCTTTCTCCCAGATTTCTAGCCCGAATCCCATGTCTATAAGGCCTATTGCCTCGGCGGCTTCGGCGTCGCCCTCCGCCGCTGCTTGTGCGGCTGCTTGGCGGGCAAGATAACGCTTAGTGTTACGACGGATACGCTTGTATTTTGTGTTGAAAGGGACCTCGTAGCGCTTGAACGGAGATCGAATATCGAGTACATGTTCGTACGGTGTGCCGTCAGCTTCGTGTATGCGAACAGTCATTTGACCCTGTCAACGACAGTGAGAGACGGTCACTGAGCATACCAAGGCAGAAACTCACCTCAAAGAATGAGACAGGCTTAAAAAGCAACTTCGATACCTCGTTGTGCTCAAGTGCTCTGTGAGCGGGAGCCTCCTGGCGCATGGTAATCTCTACGGCCATCTTTTTTCGGTTGAATGACGCGGAGAACCCGAACGCGGGACATCCACTCCCATATATCCATTGCTCGGCGAATGAGCGTAGATCGATACCGCTCACCTTCCTGCAGGTACGAAGAAAGGAATGGGTTGAGAGACAGTTGTTTGGCAGCTCGCCACTGATGGCAGACAGAAAAACTTTCGGAAGAACGCGAGATAAGCCAAGTGAAGTCCCGGACTTCCCCAGTCGTCGGTCGAGGATGTGAAGTACAAGTGGAGACTTTAGGTTGACGAATGGGAGCGTAGCCGCGTCAGGGGGGTCGAGATGTTGAGGTTGACATATCGGTGGCATCGAACCGTTATCCCACTCAACTACACGTTGCATATCTCGCTTCAGCCGGTAGCGGTACTCGTTATTACCAAGCATCTTGCGGATGAAAAAGCCTGTGATGTAAAGAGCAAGTCCATTGACGAGCCAGGTATCGGACCACGCTTTGGGTTGGATGTTGATACCCATCCATTGGCATGCAAGGCAGTGACTTAGCACCTGCCTGGTTTCGATTACTTGTTCAATGGCATCTTCACCGTGTAGCAGATCAACAGACACCAAAGAAAGGGTTGCGCTGTCGAATCGTTGAATGGGCATCTCGTCGACGGCGACTACCTTGAATGAACCAAATGGGTAAGAGCCAAAATCCGTGCTGTAAAAGTTCATCGCCGAACGGAGGAATGAGGTCGATGTATGCAGCATAGATTCTTGACCAGGCAAACAGAACGCATGCATGAGCGGCTGCGTGACACCTGATGCGTCTTCTGACGAGTCTGCAGCGATCGAATGGACATGGAAGGGACCTGCGGCGAACGCGACGTGTTGCACAGACGTCAGAATGGTTTGTGAAAAGAGGAAGATGGTCTTGTTCGAATTGTTAGGATGGGCAACCTACCGTGGCACTCTGAGCATAGTACGGAACGGTGCGGAACGGAGACGTACCTGTTCCACGAGGTCTCCACTACAGACCACAACAGTCGGAATAGATTCCTCGCGCTCGCCGAATTCTCCATCTTCGTCGCGCTGTGTCAAGTCGGGCTCCTCAAGATACCTCGGAACAACAAACTCGAACTCCCAGGTACACTTTTCCCAAAGGTTGTCGACACAAGGGACCCAACATCTCGCAGCGTCAGGAGAAGAAGGAATGGTATACGCATGAGGAACACGCTGCAATGAATGAGGATTTTGACGTAGCGTATGCGGGGTTGAAAGCGCTTACGTGTGGATACGCGTCCGTGGGTAGCACAAACTGGATGCCATCTACAGGATTTCGGAGACTATACTCGATGCGTACGACGATAGGCATGAACTCGGGACCTGGCGCTGGAGTCTGTGAAGGGCCGGGTGTCTGAGGCTCGGGGGTCGCAACTGTTCGCGGGCCGAAGTTGAGCAGGAACGTCAAGGAAACGAAGGAAGACGATCACCTTCGCTAGCCACTCCATTTGCAATCGAGTGTTCAAGATGGCCAGATTGTCTCAAAGAAACTTCTTTTGGGATAGAAATCGACAGCTCTCCTTCGTCACCTTCTGCAAGAGCAGAATAAAGCTTTCTCTTCAGTTCCGGGTATGTATGGCAATCCTGCGGCGTAGAGATATTGACTTGTGCGAGCGGATCGTGGTGGACGAATTCAGCGTGATGGGATGCAATCGTGACCGAGTGGATCGCTTGGAAATCCCATGGATCAAACGGAAAGAACGAGGAAAAGCACGAAAAGCGCTACATACTGCACTGTCTAGAATGGAGGTGGATGGTACGAAGGTTTCCATTATTTGGCACGATAGTGATTTCGGTGTATCCCTAGAATTGAGAGGTGAACGACGCCCGTTGAGGGGGTGCACAGGAAAGGACGTACCCAAAGAGAACCCGAGAAATCGATTTCCAGTACAACCTTTTGGTGGCTAGTAGAGACGCGCCGGGGGATGAGACTGGGCGGGCGAAAATGAGAAAAAAATGGGACTTATATAGAGAAGCCACGTCGAGAGAGCTCGCGTTGCATTTGGCGTTGGAGACGGGGCTCGGGCGGTGCGTGTGAGATTGCCGGTGCTGTTTGAGACGGTGAGCGGGATGTTTTGGGGGACGTCGTGGACGACGAGGACGGCGAAAGTCGGTGGGTGGTCGACGCCGACAGCGACGTCAATTGACTGAGGTGGGACTCATTCACGAAGCAAACCACAATTTCTTACGTAATTCTTACCCCATCCAGTGGCTGTGCACATATCTCCTCTGAGTCATGCCACCACAGAAATCGATATTCAGGCAGCCAAGCGCTAAACATTTCCAGCTCGTACACAGATCACAGCGGGACCCTCTCATACACGACCCAGATGCATCACAGCACGTACTAAAGCAATTCGTGAGGGAAAACGACAGAAAAGGACGCGAAAACACACACGGCAAGTCTCGCGCCGATCTAGAGGCCATCCTCTCTCCCGAGGTCATCGAACATGATGTCCGTGCCAAAGTCGGAGAAGCAGCCCTCTACGGCATCTACTTTGATGACACGGAATACGATTACATGCAGCATCTTCGCACCACGGGGACAGAGGAAGAAGGCGTGGAGAGTATCCTCATCGACGCACAAAACAAGCCCAGATCCAAGGGGAAATGGAAGGAAAAGGAGTCGTCAAACTTGGACGATCCATCCTTTTTGAAAACCTTGCCTGCAGAGGCGTTGCCTTCCAAGACAGAAATACCCAGAAACTTTGAGACACAGGAAGCCGTGCCTTCCTCGATCGCCGGGTTTCAACCGGACATGGATCCTCACCTGAGGCAGGTACTCGAGGCCCTTGAAGACGATGCGTTTGTAGACGATGATGGAGAAGACGATTTCTTTGCTCAACTGGTCCGTGATGGCGAACGGGAAGGGAACGAGGGTGTCGATTACGAGTTCCATGAATATGGTTCCCCTGAGGTGCAGGAGGAGATCGAGGATGAGAGCTGGGAAGCGAGGTTTGCACAATTCAAAAAAGACAACAAGAACGCACCACCACCGCCCGATTCCGACGAGGACGTCGACTCCGACGGCGGGGATACACTTGGAAATCTGCCAAAACTACCCGTGATTGGTGGTAAACGTAGGCGAAAGGGTACATCAGACGCATCCGGATACAGCATGAGCAGCTCCTCGATGTACCGCACGGAGGCCTTGCTCACGCTCGATGAATGTTTTGATCAAGTGCGTGCATTCTTGCACTCACACTCACACTGTCTCAGCCATTTTATTGCATCCAGCTGATGGCGAAGGAGTACGGCTCGGACGAAGATGAACTGGAATCATCGTCGACTACCTCTTCTTCTTCCTCTGCCCCCGATCTGATAACGTCTCGTGAAGATTATTCTGAGATGGTGGACGAATTCATGGACAAGTACGAGCTACTCGGACGAAAACTGAAACCCGTTCTTGCTGGGGAGTCCGGCGCAGACAAGCTGCAGACGCTCAGACGTGCGTTGGGACAAGATGAGAGGGTAAGGGTAGTTGCTGCGGGAGAGGACGACGAAAAGGAGCTGGAAGACGATGAACTGTACAGGGCTTACGATTCTCATGAAAAAGAGGACCGATGGGACTGTGAAACCATCTTGAGTGAGTCGGCCAAGTGATCTGGTAGGCTACCTGTTGACCTATCCCAGCGACTTACTCCAATTTGGAAAACCACCCTCGCATCATTCGAGCACGAACCTCGAAACCTGAACCGAAGATCACGCTTGACTCACGCACCGGACTACCGAGCATCGCGAGCGATGTAACCATAGGCGAGAAGGAACAAGGAAGGCAAGGTATGCAACTTCAAGGATCACGGTGGAACGATGCTCATTCCCTCTGCTTTCAAGTCGTCAAGCAGACCATCAGTCGCCCTCGAGATGAATCGAAGGAAGACAAAAAGGCACGCAAACAAGCTGTCAAGGTCGAACGACAAGCGCGGCGCGTGGATAAAAAGGCGACGAGAGAAGAGTTCCATTCCGAGATGAAGCATCAAACACAGGGGTCGTCTCACAGGGCGAGAATGAGTAGAATACGGCAATTGTAGAGATCCGTAATAGGCATTTACTAAACAGAACGTTCTTGTTCTGGCGATGGACTCGTCGACGCTGCTTTACTCGCCGGTGCTGAGCACTCACAGCGTGGTACCGGGCAGGTCGCGGAGCAGCACCAAGGTCGGGGACGATTTGACCAGCTTGACGTCGTTCAACCCGTTCTCGGAGGAGGACGAGAACGAGCACTCTTCGTATGCGCTCGTTACCTCTCTCTTCTCTCGCATGAAGAGCAGCTTTGCTACTCCCCTCGCCACCGCATCCGCTGCACCCCCCGCTGTCGGCCCGCAGTCAATCCCGACCAACGACCAACGACGTCCCTCCGCAACTGCCCTCCACGGCAACGGCAACCATCCCAGCCTCTCTTCCAAATCGACCTCGGAGCAGCGCCCAAGTTCGCTCAAAATAGTATCTACCGTCCCAGCACCACCTCTTGTCTCTCTCACCCCCGTCGTCTTCGAGGCACCATCGTTTGGCCACGATCTCGACCGCTCGCCCTCTCGTAGTGCCCAGGTCACCCCATTTTACGAGGGTCTAGATGGCGCAGTCGGAACGTCCATCCCTGGGTTTCCAATCCAAGATGACGCTCGCAGCATACGCACCTCTGCTTCTCTCAACAGATCTGCTTCCGTTTCAAAGGTGATTCGCAGAATACGCGGAGAAGGCACGTCAAAGTCCACCATCGTCTTTGGTTTACCCTGAGCACATTTCACAGGTTTGTCCAGGGATTATTGGATGGACGACGAGAACGCAAAGGAATGCTATGACTGCAAGAGTGTCTTCACCACCTGGCGCAGAAAACATCATTGTCGGATATGTGGCAAGTCCTAAATATCACTTGTATGCTTCTTCTTTTTTGATGAGAATCGGTTTCCAAGGTCAAATATTCTGCTCCCGCTGTGCCTCCAATATTATCAAAGGTTCCCGCTTCGGCCACGACGGTATGGTCCGGGTGTGCAACCTTTGCCTGGATAAACTTGCAAAGGTAGACGAAGATGAGGATGACGATCGTCGTTCTGTCGTTTCGTCGACCACGTCGCCTTTCCCTGCTCACCAACTTGGCTCAGATACTTTCACCCTTGGCTTAGGCCACCATCCTCAGTCTCCCTTCGCAGCGTCGCAGCTATTTGGACGTACAGACGAACCGTTCAGTTTGTATTCTATCGCCGAAACAAAACGCTTTGCGGCCTCCTTCGGGGACACTGCATCCAACTCCCCAGTAGAATGGGAGCCTGTTCGTGACACCACCGCACCCTTCCGGAGAACCCTCACAGAGGACGAGAAGGACCCCGCAACGCTTGGTCAGCAACAAAACGCCTACACGCCGCCTACTACTGCCCCACGTGCAAAAACACCTGTCAATTTTCCAATCACCGTCCCAGTAAGTGCAGACAAGTCTGCCATGAGCACGATCCAGTTCCCTTTGAGCTCCCCGGAGCATTTCCCTGGGCCAGATAGTCCCGCGACATATGGACCGATGAGATCCAGATTCAATAGCTTTGGGGATTTTGATAGCACGACCCCTTTTATTCGGAGCAGAGTGCAGAGTCGTCTGGACAACTTCCCCTCTCTTGAGGGGTGGCGGACGAGACGCGATTCCACCGCGTAAGTCAACCTTTTGGAAGTTCTTGAGCTCTTCGCTAACACTACCTGGATTCTTAGATACGCTCAGGAGCTCAACCTCATCTCCATGTTCCACCTCCGCATCATGCTGCGTCAAATGCTCACCACAGAGAACATTCCCAACGTCAGAGAATGGGAGGAAACGTTACTCAAAATCTCCCTTCGCATTGCTCGTGACCTCACTTTCACTGCCATCCCCTACCATGAAGGCGAGGATATGGACGTCCGCCGATACGTCAAGATCAAAAAGATCCCTGGAGGCAGTCCCTCAGATTCGGAATACGTCGACGGTGCTGTCATCACAAAGAACGTGGCGCATAAGCAAATGCTGAGGTTTCAACGGAACCCGCGTGTCATGCTTGTCACTTTTCCCATCGAATTTCACCGCGTTGAGGGTCAATATGTCCACTTTGGCCAAATCCTTCGTCAGGAAAAGGAGTATCTCGGCAACCTGGTCAGCAGAATTGCAGCGCTGAGGCCTCACGTCGTCATGGTCGAGAAGAGCGTATCAAGGATCGCGTTGGAAGCGCTTGCTGAACACAATATAGCCGTCGCTCGTGCTGTGAAGCCTTCTGCTGTTGCGTTTGTGGCTCGTATGACACAGGCAGACGTGTTTTCTTCTATGGACAAACTTGCTCTGGAGCCGCGTTTAGGTCATTGTGGGCGGTTCCGCGTTCAAACATTCGATCATGCTCTTATCCCGGGGCAACGCAAAACGTACATGCGTTTCGAAGGCTGTAATCGCGACATGGGCTGCACGATCATCCTGAGGGGCGGGGATTCTGAGACCTTGAGAAGGGTGAAGAAAGTGACGAGGTTTCTGACCTTCATCGTCAGAAATCTGAAGTTGGAGACGCACCTTTGGAAAGACTCGGTGATTACATTGCCTTCCTTACCCTTGGAGGCCGTGCCTGTAGCCATGACGAAGCAAGAACAACAAGTCGATGGGTCCAATGAAAATGGAAACGGGACTGGGATAGGGCAGTTGGTACCGGCATCGGTTTCGTTCGCTCAGCTAGGAATGCCCATGGCCAAGGAGAAGGCTGCAGTAGACGTGACAACGATCGAGGAAACGGCAGAGGAGGATCTTCCTGACGCTGACGCTGAGCGACTCAGGCTCTCGAAGCGTATCCAACAATCCATTGATCCTTACTGCAAGACCTTCATCTCCGTTTCTGCTACACTGCGGTTTCCACCCCCTCAGCCTATTCAGCGAATGAAGGAGTTGGACGAGGAGCTTACGCGGGCTCAGCGAGCATGGGAGGATGACCTCGTACGACGAGGAGAGAAGGGAGATATCGAGAAGCACAAGGCCGACAAGGCAACATCTGGTACACCAACCCCCGAAGGAAAATCAGTGGACATCTCATCTAGCCGCAACTCTCAGGATACAGAAGACGTGAAAGCACAGATCGAAGCCCTCGTCCTTCCTCCTCGCACGCCTTCACCCGAAGCTGATAAGCCTCTTCAGGTCGAAGATCCCAAAAGTTACTTTGATCCTCAGCCCAATAGTTCTGGCCTTCTTGTTCTCGGCTCCACTTTCGTTGTTTCTCCTCACCCCATCGGCATGACAGTTATTCCTGAACCCGAACCAGTTGTTCTAAAGACCACGACAGACATTGCCCTGGAATCTCAGCTTAGTCTCGTCAAATACCGTCATGAAGAGCAACGTCGAATATGGGAATGGTACCTGCGCAAGAACGCCGACGATTTCGTCGTCGAGAAATACCAATGCATTGCTCTATGGCGGTACACGGTTCCTACCGAAGAATTTGGAATCCGACGCTCGTGCTTTGCCCCCGACTTGCACTACATCGCATTTTACGGTGAGAACGATTGCACCCTCGGCCAATACATCGAAAAAGCCGTGAACGATACGTTGGTGCAGTTCCTTGACCCTAGAGCGGTGTGTGCTGGGAAAGGATGTAGCCAACCACTCGCACGACATTGCCAGGTATTCGTGCACAATGACACGAGACTGGCTGTAGCTGTCGAACAATGGGACGGACAAATCAAATCGAAGAACATCTATCCCGCCCCGGATATGATCACTACTTGGAGCGCATGTCGGGTCTGCGGATCGGCGACACCATTCATACCCATTTCGGAGGAAATGCAGCGGTATTCGTTTGCCAAGTTCCTTGAACTTCACTTTTATCCTGCGGACGTCCAGCTCGTACAGGGCGCCGGATGTCAACACAATATCTACCAACACCATATCAGATACTTCGCCTCAAGGGGAATGACTGTACGGTTCCAAACGGATCCCGTGCCGCTGCACGAGATCGTTTACCCTGCGATGCGCATTCGGATTCGCCCCGAACTCCAGCTCGAACTGAAGAACGCTGACTTCGAGAGGTTGCATGGGCGAAACACTGCATGGTACACCGCACTGGTGGACGACCTCAAGCTCATCAACATCGATGCCTCCACCGGCGAAGAAAAATACGACGAAAAACTGACGACGGACATCAACAATCTCATCTCGCGTGCGGAGGCGGAGCGACAGGAGATCAGTCAACTTATCAACAAAGTCTATCTGGAGTCCTCGCCCGTGGACACGCTTGCTCTCAACCAAATCCGTTCGTTTAGACAGGACCGCATCGTCGCCTGGCAGGCAGACTTTGACAAGCTTCCCAAGCCGCGGAACGTTGAAAAGGGCGGACGCCGGGTATCTGCGTTCAATTCTATGCGGGCGATGTGGCAGAAGGGTTACGACTTTCCGAGTCCGTTCGGGGAGTCGCACATAGCTTCCACGAGTGTTTCGGAGGCGGAGGAAGGGGGGCCGAGTGGTGGGAGACGACGGATTACGGGCGAATCGTTGATTTCGAGTGCATCGGAAGCGTCAGAGGCAGAACTGGAGGCGGAGAAATCTGCGGAGAAAACGGCTCTACCGAGAAGCGACGAAGAGATACAAAGCGTGGCGGCCGTAGATCTCACGACTCCGGCTAAAGCATCGGACCCAGACAGTGATTCGACGATCGGAGCCCCGAAAGACGAACCGGTGTCGCTTCGCCGTAGTAAACAGGTACGTTTGACAAGTTTCGTCTTCTCCGTGACTAGGAATTGAGCCAGTTTACAGGCGAAGGAGGCTGATCAAAGTGAACCTGAAGTGGAACGTCCTCCTCCCCGCGTTTCTCGCCTCCCTCGCCGCGTGTTGCAACAACCCAGCGTGGCAGAGCTTATCGCGCGCTATCAAGACGTTATCCCTGCTACAGGCATCGAAGAACTGGCCAAGACTGCGTTTGCTCCTCCCACCGTTTCAGAGAGTGAGCAGGAGGACCTTACTACGACCCTGCCGAACATGAATACGTCAAGGCCTACTATGCCACGCAATACCATTCGCAAGCGGCACAAACACGAACTGACCAGGAAGCCTTCTACATCTGACTTTGAATCTGGTTATGCAGTCAACGCGGCGCCGAGGTTTAGGAGGTCGTTTGGAGGAAGGGGACAATATACAACGAGAATGCCAGGAGGGTCATCTATCGATTCTCAGGGTCCGTCCAGGAGGGCATCCCCGGATAAGAGAGGGCCAAGGATGGCCGGTGAACCCTCGTCTCCTCCGTTTGGAGGGAAGTTGCTGCCTCCACCCCCAGGGCGAACAGTGAGGGGAAGAAGGTCTTCTAGAGGGCTGGGAAGGGATGCGACACAACCACGACCCCCGTCGAGTAACGCACCCAAGTCAACATTCAGGCGACCTCCTCAGGGAGCCGGGTCAAAGGTTTCGGGTCTCGCGAGGCAGTTTGAACGTTTGAGTCGGGAGAACGAGAGGGCTAATCGACGGTATGCTGTCATCCGTGGACGCAAAGTACGCCCAGTCGCGTCTTCTCTTGCCACAGTTGAAGTTCTGGAAAGCATCAAAGATGCGATCAAGGACGAATCCGACGTGCCTGATAGTTCGAGTGAGGCCGATGATGAAGGTGGCGATGAGGATGACGGACGCAAACCCACTGGCAAAACTACTGAGTCGTCGTCTCCAGAACAGTCCATGACGCTACCAGCCGTCACCGTTTCACAGGATCCAGTCACGTCTGGAGAACCACCTGCAGAGCAGGAAACGGGATCAGCTGCCCCTCCTACCTCCACACCGCCGTTATCACCTCCCGCTCCGCAACAGTCTTGCCCGCCTTCTCCGTTCTTGACCTCTCCTCTTTTAGAAACAAATGCACCGCCGACGCCACCGACACTTTCGCTGGAAGAACTTCCGCGCAATTCGATCTTTGGACACCTTTCTGGACTGTGGCCGCCCCGACTCCCCTTGAAGCGCATAGAATTCGATAACGAAGATCCGTTTAACGATCCGGAACATATATTCAGGGACTCGTCGATGGTCGTTCGGACTGACGAACCTACGTCCATCATTGCTCTCGCACTCAAGCAAGTTTATCTTCGCATTTCTTTTCTTTCCATATTTCTGATGGCGTGTATCTTCAGTTCATCGCAATATCGCGATATGCTCACGAAATCTCGAGCGGAGAAGCGGACATCCCGTGAACCAAAGGTTACGGATGGCGGTGAAGCGTTCATGCCGGACGATCGATCAGTGTCTGAATGTTCGTCAACGTGGGGAGTCGTCAATGTGGATACTTCGGACAATGTGAATCTCACGGACGAACTCAAGTCTCCATCTACGAAGATGTCCTGGGTCATTTGTGAGTGTTACAACTTTTCTGCGATACCGAGCTGACTGGAGCAGCATTCGAGAGCGGTGGGCTTACGATCAGCTGCACCATACTATATCCTGAGCAGTTTGATGCGTTGCGGAGGACGTACGATTGTGAAAAAAGCATCGTAGAATCCTTGTCGCGGTGCGTCCCGTGGAACGCCAACGGAGGAAAATCGGGGTCCGCATTCTTGAAGACTCGAGGTCTGGACCGATTTGCGTTGTATCATTGGGTTCGGTGTTTTTTAACCTTGGGTTCTAGACGACAGGTTCATCGCAAAAGAGCTTTCCCGCCCAGAGTTGCAAACGATGGAAACCTTTGCTCCCGCCTACTTTGATTACATGGCGTCTGCTGTTAGCGCAAACGTGCGTTGTCTGCTCGCTCCAGGCATGACATAATTGACATTGTGGATAGCGCCCCACGTTACTGGCTAAAGTCTTTGGTTGCTATAAGCTAACGTTCAAGCAGACCAAGGACAATGGATCGGGCAAGGCTAAAGTGACTTATATGAATTTATTCGTCATGGAGAACTTGTTTTACAACCGTCGATTTGCCAAGGTATGGAAGATATGCCATGTACTGTTCAGGGTTGGTTGATTGTGATTGTGGCTGGACAGATCTATGACCTCAAAGGCTCTACAAGGAACCGACATGTGCAATCCACGGGAAGGGAGAACGAAGTTTTGTTGGATGAGAACCTTGTTGAAAGTGAGCAAATGAGCTGTTCTTGTTAGCAAGCCTTGTTGACGTTTTGCAAAGCTGCCCACCTGACACCTTTCTATATCAAAGAACATTCGAAGAGAATTTTACGTGGCGCGTTGTACAACGACAGCAAATTTTTATCGGATATCAACGTCATGGACTACTCGCTCGTCGTTGGTGTTGATAACGAGACACACGAACTTGTGGTTGGCATCGTTGGTAAGTTCATACCTGCGGCTGAATTTGTATATGGTCCAAGACGTGCTCACTCATGCTATTTCGTTAGACTACATCCGCACCTACACATGGGACAAGAAACTTGAGAGTTGGGTGAAAGAATCTGCGTTTCTGGGTGGAGGTGGCAAAGGCGAGCCGACGATAGTTGGTCCGAAACAGTACAGGCAGCGTTTTATCAGCGCGATGGAAAGATACTTTCCACTGGTAAGTTCTTTGTTGACTGGTTCGTCGTTGGATGGTCATGTTAAATCTGGTGTGGCGACAGGTCCCAGATCGCTGGATGAAACAAAAGGACACGCCAGAAGAGGATCCCAACAGTCTGGCTGATCTTTGGCCGGATTGGTGATGGGGCCCGACTGTTGCGCTTGATTCGATTGGTACTCTCGCATTTTCTGATTCCTTGCATTTTCAAACACGACATACCCCCATGGCATCACGGTGGTCCAATAGCATATCACACATGTAACAAATGTCTTTTTCATTGTAAATCATGGTTTTTGATAAGAAGATCTTATTATGTACAGTAGAACCCATACCCGAGGCTCGGTTTAGGCCAAAAAGCATGGGTTATGAGGGGTCATGGGTTTCATGATAAGTACACGTTTCACGAGAGTCATCCGTGTTTGCGGATGGCCAGATCGTCTACCTCGTCTGTGAGATGCGCGGCCGTGTGGTTTTGCTAAAACCATTGCTTTCGCTCACGCACTGACCACACCACCGAGTCCGATCCGAGTCATCCGACTGTGTCTGAATCGCTCTCGAGTCTCGGTCTCGTTGCGTTCATGGTACGTAGTCTACTGGCTCTCATCCACTCCATCTTACATTCAACACTGACCCCTCGGCTCTCACAATGCGCCCGATACTAGTACATCGTCCGTTACCCAACTACACTCTCCTGCGACTGGCCATGATGATGATGGTGGCATGGAATCTCCGCCATCAACCATGCCACGACAACGACGTGGCATGACGTGCCACACGCGGCGATGTGACAACAATGGACATGGAGATGGTGCAGCAGCGCGCCAGCCCCTCTCTCCTTTGCCCGCCAATGACGACGAGGACGGCAACGCGTCACGGCGAAACGAGGAGGAAAGTCGACGCCGATGACGCCGACACCCATCGCCCTCACGCCCTCACACAACAGCGGGGCGATCGATGCATTAACACGATAACGTGGACGGACTACGGCACGTCTCCCCTCGCCCGCCTCCCTCATCCTCACGCTCTCTCACAAATCACTGGGACAACGCGGCGCGCGACAGCGTGTCAACGACGACGCATCGATGCATCGACACCGACGACCACGGTGAGCATGGCTCCTCCTCCTCCTCCCCCTTTTGCCCTACTCCTCCCTCGCCTTGTGACGAAACAGCACGACGACGCGACGACGCGAGAGCGTGCCAGTGTCACAACAACACGGGGACGCATCGACGCGTCGACACGATAAGATGTCAACGCTGACGACCACGGTGAGCGTGCCTTCCCTCGTGCTCCTCTCTCACCCTCACGCCCTCACAAATTGCGACGCAACAACACATCGATGCATCGACTGAACGGCATGCCGACGACGATGACGGCAACGAAGAGACGACGCGACAATGCATTGAGGAAACAAAAGTGCCGTGTTGACACAGCGTCGACACGACAGTGTGGATGGCGCAGCAACGCGCCAGAATGTGGTGACACGAGGTCACGACGTCGGGACAACGGC
Organism: Leccinum uliginosum; assembly: GCA_038091455.1. NCBI lineage: Eukaryota > Fungi > Basidiomycota > Agaricomycetes > Boletales > Boletaceae > Leccinum > Leccinum uliginosum. The sequence goes on along the minus strand of JBBPOM010000741.1, from coordinate 1,642 downwards.
AAACATGACAACGGCGCAAAGCGTGTCGAGAGTGCAACAACGCGCCGCAAATGCGATGAGACGACAATGGTGTGCTGGTGGAAGCACCACACCACGACGACGTGACGGCGCAACAACTCTTCGCATGTCCGGAGTCTCCCCTTCGTCCTTCAACTCGACCGTCAAGCTCCCTCGTTTCATTGCCTACTATGCGCTGCACCGCACCAAGTTGCATTCCTCAATTACTTTTGCGACCCTCGTCTTGTTGCAGCGGCTCAAAGTGCGTTTTCCGACCGCTTCATCAACTGGGCCTGCACGTGGAGGTCAGTAATGATCAACAAGGAGTAGAAAGAGGAGACTTGTTGCGCTGGATGACGGGAAAGGCCACGAGTCTCCGGTGTCTCGCCATCTCGCTGGAGGTGTAGGAGAGACAACTCGAGCTCGGCATACTTCGTTTTCGTCATAAGTATACCTGGGCGAACGTGAGCGTGGCAGGCCGAGTGGGACGACGACTAGAGCATACTCATCTTGCTGTCCTTGCTAGCGCGGCGGGAACCGATGAACGCGTTGAACCAGAACTTTACTCCACAATTAAGTAGGGCATGGAGACTCCCATATGAGGTGTCCTCGTCGCCAAAGAGGTTGATTATGTGGAGCTCGGGAGTGAGTTGGGAGAGCCGCGGCGGAGCTAGGTTTGTTGACCTAAGCCTATCTCATTCCCCACATTTCACAATCAGCGTTTAACATACATACCCTTGCTCGTTGTGCTCACTCGTTGGCATCGCGCGCGCCAAACGGCCCATGGGGCTTGGAGATCTAGGGAAAACGGACCATGGTGGGGGATGGGTGCGGGCGTACATAGGCGTTCACGGAAGAGGTGGAACGCATAGCACGTATCGTCGCCGTTTCCGCCGCTGTCGTTGTGGTCTTCCGGTCCGCATTAATGTGATAAGGGTACGAGTGAAATAGCATCGCAGGCGACAGTCCACAGATTCGTCCTCGTCTTCCGGCCGGGCTACGGGGAGACGAGAGAGAGATTGATTGACCGAGGGCGATCGAGTTGACGCTCATGTCTCACTCCAACCCAGAGTCACCGTTCAGTGCCATTCTCGCCAACATAGGCACGCTTCCATGCTTGGCCGAGCTGGCTGGTCGTGCATTGTTGCGTGCCTACCCGCATCAACTTGCTAGTCACGAACACCTCAATCGAAAATCGGCCAGGCCAAGGTTCTGTACCCCGCAGAAGACGTGAACGTGGAATTATCCCTGGTCAAAGTTGTCTTGTACCAGTATGCATCTTCAAGGATAGTACGGGGAAGCCAGCAGGTAGTCATCGACTTGAGATCGCCCGTGTCGGAAGCAACGTCCGCTGAGCCAGTCCACGGAGGAATAATGTTTTGAGTTCGAGGCTGAGCGCTGAGCGCTGTAACTCGAAGCTTGTGTAGTCTCCTGTAACTGGAATCCGAGTCTTCTCAGCCAGCAAGGTATCCAGTCGCCAAGCAGTGGTGACTCCAAAAAGTGTGTGGATTAGGAAAGGTTACTATAGCCTAGGTATGGGTCACAAGGGGTACTGTACTACCGTTGTGGCGTCATAGTTATCCTAATCGGCATTTGACTGAAGTTCCACTCCTTGAGCCACACGACCACGATGGATGACGATGAT